>APFE031017466.1:30204-56532 GCA_000404065.3 Pinus taeda
TATGATTTTATAGATATATCCTCGTCATCCTGACAAGATATATTTTGTAATTTAGTTATAATACTTCAATTGTTGAAGTAGTAAAAGTTGGTTTTTTACGAAGAAACACTATTGTATACCTTTTGCTAAAGCATCAGTTGATTTTCCAAAGTAATACAGAGGCTCTTTCATAGGATTCATGTGTCAAATTGGTGGTGAAGTACATCTATTTGTTATATGTGTTTATATCTCTCTATTTATAGCACAAGATTGTTTTCTAAAAATTTGATTATTCAATAGATAAATAAAGGGTAAAATTTGTTTAAATATACACTCTGCACCTGGCTACGAATAATTTCTATGTTTTCTTCTGATCTTTGAATGTAGAATTCAGGTAACAATACTCTATATTTTAAAGTGAAACTAATTTTGTTCTTCTTCTCCATTTCATAGACTTTAAAGAATCCAGTCGATTTGACTACCTTGCCTTGTGAGATATATCTATAGATACTCTAGTTAATCAATATTTTCTGTAACAGATGCCATAGCTCAATGGAAATCTAAGTTATCAACCAACCATTCAAATCAAATTAAACCCCAAACTTAATAACTAGCCTAATATTTGATTAAAAAAAGCTAAATCTTACAGAGAGAGCCCTCTCTAAAGCTGGCAGGGCTAGATCCCAGCTTCCAAAGTTGGTTTGTGGTTACCTTGGTGATTTTCTTCTGCAACCTCATAAAATTGCTTAGTGCTAACAGATCCCATGCACAAAATCAACAGCTGGACCTTTAGACACAATTGATGGATATGCCACTGGGAGTTGATATTAGTGATAATAATGCAAATCATGGAGACAATAATGGTGAGGGAGAGAATTATATTCATGGGGGTAGTCAAAATCATCCAACTAGAATTAATTGTTCAAGGAATTTTATCCCTACCTTCCTACCTAGAGCACTAGCAGCAGTTGAAAATGAGCCACAAGTCTCCAACTTGCAAAATCAGTTTATGCAGGATTGGACAAATAGTGGCTCATATTTTTAGGCTACTATATCACTTAGAGATTATATTGATGTCAAGATGTAACATAGACCCCACATAGGTGACATAACACAAAATTATGTTTTGAAGAAGAAAGTGGGAAAATTGATTCTCCCATATTAAGATGGGTTAGGGAACACTTCAGCACGACCTTGGGCTCATAAGGTTGATACCTATTTCCAACTCAACCCAATTCTAGAGGAAGATGCCATCTAATATAAAATTATACACCTTGATGACATAACACAAAGTGGTGGCATCATGGGATGATCACCATGGGACATTATAGTATTCCTTCATATGTATATTTTATAGAGAGATTTGATAAGAAGGATACAGAGTTGAATTTCAAAGAGTTGGTACAACTTAACCAGTGGGGTTCAATTGAAACTTATATTGCAGATTTTCAAAGGATTTTAAAGATAGTCACTGATATTTTAGAAATAACACTCATGGTTCTTTTCATGGATGGTTTGACTGATCCGAGTGGCTTCAGGAAGGCTCAAAAACCATAGATGGTTCAGGATAGGCCCAAAATTCAAAATCTTCGAATTTCATTGAAACTAGAACCAGAATGTATATCTCGCCATGTTGATTCCAACAACACAAGTGATACTCAAATACGAGTTCGTATGCTCAAGATATTCGTGGTCAAATTTTTGGTCAACTATTCCACTAGCTAAATTTAGTAGAGTGCCAACTAAATTTGGAGGTATTCTAAAATTGGAGGTTCAACTAAATTTGGAAGAAACTGCTAAATTTGGTGGCCACTCACTAAGACACAATTTTGTACATATGCGCAGTTAGAAATGGTGAATTTGTCACCTACTCAATTTTTTTTATTATGATTAAATTTCGTTCGATGGTTTTTTACTCCTCTTATTCAAAATAATAATAATAAATATTAAAAAAAGGCGGTGGGGGCCTCCACCCTGCCATCCCCTCCCCACCGCTCATTGTATTAATAAATTAAATGGTCCTTGGCCATGAACTAATGGCACACCATATATGGAGGTTGGCGGGAGTTGAACCTACATTGGTTGGGTGGCCAGCCTGCCCAAAATGGCAACCTCATACCATATAAAAGCCACCAAAAACAGCAACCATTGTTTATAAAAAAGTGACGAGTAAGTGGGGCAAGCCCGCAGGTTTGACCGCGGGACCTCCTCCAACAAACCACTTCTTTACACTAGTCCCCAACCAACTCGCCCAAATAGGCTTTGTTTAATCCACCCAATAAAATTATTTAAACACCCATTATTCTACTAAGCAAGGCATCGGAGACCGAGCAGAGGAGGAACCACACGGTGGAACTACACCCATGATGGGTGTTATTTTCAAAGCAATAATATTCCATGAAAATATTCCCTGGAATATTTCACATAATATTCAATTATGCAGAATCTTAGAGATTCCCTTAGAGTGAATTTTTGAAGGTGTCAGAATCATGCCAAATTTATACTCAAATGAACCAAAATGTCCCCAGGAGTATGATGGCATGATTGATTTTCTTAGCTGACCAGTAGATTTTTAGAAGCATAACGTTGAGGGAAGAACCATGAACTTGGAACCTTGACGTACGAATCTACATGGAATCTAAAAGATTCCCTAGGTGCCTGAAATTAATAGTTTCAGAACCAGGTCAAATTTATACCCAATTTTCTCAATTTTTTGCAAGGAACGTGACGGTTTGATTAGTTTCTTCTTTTGAGCAACAAAACTTCAATCAGATCGCAGAAGTGAATCTCTGGGGAATCTTTGAGATTCTCGAGAGCTCAGATTTGACCGATTCAGAAGGGGTTGAGTTTACATTCAGATTTCATGGTTATTCGTGAGGAACGTGATGGAACACACAATTCATTCATCCGATTGGCCAATTTTTAGGTCTTCCCCAGAAGTGGAGGTGTAATATGCATTGTTGCCATGTCTTTATTTGACTTTGTTGAGATGATGTTTTGATTCTGAGATCCATGTATGTCACGTTGTGAGAGGATATTTGCATGCCACTTTATGTGAGAGATTGTTATTTTGTCATGCTAAAGGAGAGATTTTATGAGTGGGAGTTATTATAGAAGACCGTCTCATGGAGAGACATGCCACTCAAGTGAAAGGGATTCATCCTTGTATTGAAAAGGAGCACATCATGTACTCATCATCATCTTGTAGCATTTAATTAAATGACCTCCCCACTCTTGACCCCAGGCCCAGAGACATAGTCCACACTAGATGAATTTCGTTATCATATTGTTGAGTTATGGTTGTTCATGATTATGGCTTCTTATTTGTTTCATGTTTGTTGTTTATGGCTCGCTAAAGTGTTATTAGAAAATGCATTGCTCATGATTTCACAAAGAAAATGTAATTGTTAGTAAAAGGTCTTATATAATGGGGATTTTTGTTTGAAGGCACTCACAAAAATCCCCAGATCAAGTGGTATCAGATTAGTTTGACCTTGTGGCCATGGATTGCGAATTGAGCTTGCAACAAGAAGGGAAATGGAGAAAAACCAAGATATCTCTGAGGCCTTATACAAGATGGAAATCATGGTATATATATTGTATGCAAATTATGAGGAGAAAATGGCAAAAGAGAGAGCAGAGGAAGATCCTCCATCTCCATCTCCATCTTTGAGTGAATATACTTCTTCTTCATCTTCTTCTCATCAATCAAATGTAGAGATCAACGAAAGCCTTCAAGTGGAGAATTTTGAATTGAGGAGACTTCTAGAAGAAGCAGGAGCGGAGAAGAAGATATTATAGCTTCAATTATGAGCCACGGAAGAGTCCTTGGAAAAGCTTAAGTGCAATGAAGGCTTAGTGAAACCATCATCACCTGCTTCAGAATCAACAGTTGAGGTAAAAAGTGTTCATAGTTCTTCAATTTCATTTTCACATGATGTTATTTTTGTTGGAAGCATGGAGGTGCCCATTTCAAGAACCAACATGAGACTCCTTAACAATATGGGTTATAAAGGAGGTGGAATTGGTGTTAATAGCCAAGGAATGACTCATCCACTGGAGGCTGTAAAAAGGCCTCAATTTTCAAAATCAGGGATTGAAGGAGAATATTCAAAGGCAACAGAAGCAAGGAGTTATTTAGAAAATAATCCAAATTGTTGTCCAAACCATTGAAGAAAGAGGATGATGGGAACACATCACAATCCTCCCATGACAATGCACACTGTAGAGGAAGAGATAAGGCAAGTTCTCATCACTAGGATTGCACCAGAGACAACCAAGCGAGGTATAAAAAGTCTCAACATGTTAATGTTTGCTTTGATTACAGGAAGATTGCTAATGATGAGTAAAGTTTATTGCATAGAAAACCATGTAATTTTTGTGACTTGTATAACCATTTGATTTCCAAATGTTGGAGAAGAATGCCAGCAAGAAGTAGGACAAGACATGAAAGGTCCTCTCCACATCAGGGAAGGAAGAAGGTCAAAAAAATCTATAGGAAAAGGAATTTTTACAACCATTGTAACAACCATGGACATCAAAAAGCCATATGTTGCGAGCTCCATCCAGAGCAACGTCTCAAGAAGGACAAAGCGCCCATGTAGGAACCAGTCAGTGAAGCTTTTCGACAAGAGAATCGACACTAGAAGGACAACCCCTTGACTTTGTTGAGTGAAAGATGGTTTTATTAGATATATTAGCTTGTCGTGGCTACATTTTGTAAATCACATGTTGTGAAATGATTGTAAAAGTGATGTAGTGTTTTCCATCACTTATGAATTCAACATGATGATGTTTTTTTGGCGTTTTGTTGATATTTTGGATATTGGTTTCTGATCTGAGTATGATGTAAGCTTGACCAAAGAGTGCGTTATAAAATCTTAGAAAGTATGGGGTTTTACTTGGGTCATGATAGGTCATGTAATTGAACATGTATTTTGCAAGATGTACTACAGGTATGCATAGGATGCAGGTGTCGGTTCATCACTTATGGCTCAGAAGAACAAAGGTGAAGGAGAAGCAAGTGTGGCATGTTAGGGCACTTGTTGTGTAGACAAGGGAGTACAGTATATTGCAAATAGTGTTCATGCTTTTAGAGGACCAAATTCTCTGCAGTGGGGAGGAATGATCCAGGTGGCTCCAGGAAGGCTCAAAATCCAAAGATGGCTCAGTATAGGACCAAAATTCAAAATGTTTAGATTTCATTAAAATCGGAACTAGAATGTAGAGCTCGTCATCTTGATTCCAATAATGCAAATAGAACTCAAATCTAAATTTATATGCTCAAGATATTCACGATCAATTTTTTTGTCAACTAGGCCCCACTAGCTAAATTTAGTAGAGTGCCAACTAGACTTGGAGGTACTCTAAAATTGGAGTTCCGGCTAAATTTGGTGAAAGTTGTTAAATTTTGCGGCCACTAACTAGGCAAAAATTTGGTACCTATCGGTGGTTGGAAATGGCAAATTTGTCGCCTACTTAATTTTTCTGGTTACCCTTAAATTTCGGTCGACATTTTTTTGCTCCATTTCTACAACCCCCTCGGTCACTGTATCAATAAAATAAATGGGCATTGGCCATGAACTAACGCCACCATATATAGAGGCCAATGGGAGTTGAACCCGCATCGGCCTGCCCAAAATTGCGGCCTCATACCATATAACAACCGCCACCGTTTATAAAACAAAATGATGAGCAAGTGGGTTAGGCCCATGGGCTTGATCCCAAGACCTCCTCCAACCAACCACTTCTTTACTCCAGTCACCAACCAACTCACCGAACTAGGCTTTTTGAATCCGCCCAAATTTTTTATTTAAACACACATTACTCCATCAAGGAGGGCATCAGACACTGAGCGGAGGAGGAACCACATGGTGGAATCGCGCCTTGGTTGGGCACATTTTTCGAGAAAGGAATATTCCAAGAGAATATTCCCTAGAATATTTCAAAGAATATTCCCTAGAATATCTCAAAGAATATCCTTTTATGCAGAATCTTGGAGATTCCCTTATAGTGAATTTGTGAAGGTGTCAAATTCATGCCAAGTTTATACTCAAATGAACAAGAATTTTGCTAGGAGTCTGATGGTGTGATCATTTTTCTTATCTGAGCAGTGGATTTTTCTAAAGAATAATGTTGACAGCAAAACCATGAAGTTGGAACCTTGACATTGGAATCTACATGGAATATGAAAGATTCCCTAGAGGCCTGAAATTGATAGTTTCAAAACCAGACCAACTTTATATATATTTTTCTTAGTTTTTTTAAGAAATGTGATGGTGTGATCAGTTTCTTCATCTGAGCATCCAAATTTTAGTCAGCCCATAGAAGTGAATCTTTAGGGAGTCTTTGAGATTCCCAAGAGCCCATTTTGACCGAGTCAAAAAGGGGTCAAGTTTACAGTCAGCTTTCATGGTTTTTCGTGAGGAATGTGATGGCAGAGACAATTCCTTCATCCAACTAGCTGATTTTCAATTCTTCATAAGAAGTTGAGATATAAGATACATTGTTGTGATGTCTTTATTTGACTTTGTTGAGATGATATTTTGATTCCGAGATCCATGTGTGCCACATTGTGAGAGGACCATTTTATGTGAGAGACTATTATCTTGCATTTTGAACAAGATATTTTATGAGTGAGATTTCTTATAAAAGAACGTCTTGTGGAGAGACATGCCACGCTAGTAAAATGGGTTCATCCTTGTATTGAGAAAGAATACATCATGTGCTCATCCTCTTGTAGCATTTAATGAAACGAACTCCCCACTCTTGACTTCGGGACCAGAGACGTATTCCACACTAGAAAAACTCCATTATCATATCATTGAGTTATGGTTGTTCATGATTATGGCTTCTTATTGATTTCCTATTTCCTATTGATGGCTTTCTAAAGTGTTATTATAAAATGCATTGCTCATAGTTTCACAAAGCAAATGTAAGTGTGAGTAAAAGGTCCTATATAATGGGGATTTTTATTTGAAAGCACTCATGAAAATCCTCAGATCATTGACATAACCTTTGAGGGGCTAGATTAAGGACCTCAATCCACTTGCCTTGCAGGAAGACATAAAATAAACAAGGCATATGGCGGCCTCTACTTCTAGAAGCAAGTTTCAGTCCAAAGGGTTCCCAAAAAAGAGGAATAAATATAATAAACAATTTCAAAGTGAATGAAAACAACCATAAAATGATTCTAATATGTTAGATAGTGAGCAACTAGATGACCTTAGAAGGAACAATTTGTTTTTCCATTGTAGAAAGCCATGGGACCTGTCACATATATGCAATTTGAAACCAAAAGCTAAGCAATTATAGTATTTTTGTATAAGAATATACATCAGAAAAATCATATCAACAATTTGGTTTGGAGAATAGTAATGAGGAGGACACTTCATAGGAAGAGTATTAGGATCATTATGCTTATAAATGTGCAAATCCTGGTCCATATCTATTTTGGGTTTCAGATGAGCCCCTTTTGTAAGGAACTTGGAGTTCGGCAAGAAACACAATGACTTCCAATGATACTAGCAGAAGATTTTGGAAATTACTAATTCTAATCATGGAATTCCATCTCATGAATTCAATTACTTTCTCGTAGGCCCAATTATTTATTTTTGTTAATGGAAAGGTTACGCAAACTTGGCAGGTGAGAATTAGGAGAGTAATAGGACAACTCTCTATTTCACAAAAGGTAATAACATTCAAGATAAGAGGTGTAGTATAGGGGCAAAAGGTTTTTTATTTTATTGATATAAGGGAAACTCATAATTTCATTGATGAAAGGCTTATGGCTAAGAGGGGTTTGCAAATAGAAGAACATAGTGGGTTTAAGGTGATGGTAGCTAATGGGTATAAGATTCCTTGTACTCATAAGATTTCAAATTCTATGTGGTAGACATGGGGGACAATGATGTTATTCTTTGTATGGCATGGATGTTGTCCCTTGTAGAGTTCTCTTTCAATCTATAGAAGTTGTAAATGAAGTTTGAACATCAAGGCAAGAAAGTAGTACTTTGAGGAATTTCAGATGGCAGGCTTAGACTGGTATCACTTAAGAGGATGGACTGATTAATCATACATGACCACATATAGGGGGGAATAGAGTGTCTCATCGTGCCAATGGTTCCTACAATGTTAGACCAGCGAAAGAAAGGTTACCATGCTGATATTCAAGGTTCGTTATCCAAACATAGCAAGGTGTTTAGGAGTATCCCTCAAGGAGTTCCTCCTAAGATGGGAATCAACCATGTCACTGACCTAGAGGAAGGAGCCAAACCAATGATCACTACTCCTTACCAACATCCTAAGAGGCACAAGGATGAACTAAAAAAGGAAATTAAGGATGGGCTGCATAAGACCCAACAAAAGTCCTTTCAAATTTGCAATAGTGTTGGTAGAGAACAAGGATGGAATGATTTAGGTGTTAATTGATTACAGGGCCTTAAAACAAAAAGACAATCAAGAAAAGGTATCCAATTTCTAGGATAAATGATTTGCATGGGGAACGATACTTTTCTAAGATATATTTGAGGTGAAGGTATCATCAAATTTGGATGAGAGAAGAGATATTGATAAGACTTATTTCAAATGCCATTTTAGGCATTTCAAGTTTTTGGTAATGCCCTTTGGATACACAAATGCTCCAACCACTTTTCAGAGTTGTATGAATTAGGTCATTAGGAAACAATTGAGGAAAATTGTTTTGATATTCTTTGATGATATATTTATTTTTAGTAAGACTTGGGAGGAGCATTTGTAACATCTAGAGGAGGTATCAAGCATATTAGAGAGTGAGTCATTTATGCTAAGGACTCTAAATATGACTTCAAGATGAAAGAGATTATTTATGTCATTCATATCATAAATGTAAAGGGAGTAAGAGTAGATCCTGAGAATATCAAGGCTATTCTAGAATGGACTACATCTACAAATCTCACCCAGCTTTAGGGATTCTTTGGTATTTTTGGTTTCTACAAGAGATTGGTTAAGGGTTTTTCACAAATTGCAACATTGCTTATGAATTTGACTAAGAAGGGGGCATTTGAGTGGTATGATTCAACACATAATATTTTTTAGCACTTCAAATAGGTGATGTCCAATGCCCTATGTTGGAAATACCATATTTCTCCAAACCCTTTGAGTTGGAGTGTCATGCTTCAAGAGAGGGCATATGCCCCCTTATTGGTGAGACGAATCATATTTCCGAGCGATACGCACCGGGTCTTCAATGGGTCCAGTTGGGTTGGAGCCCGGGTATCTGGATTGGAGGATGGCATGGGGTTTTCAATGATTCAATCTATAGGGGATATGGGATCCTCGGCAGTTGAGGTTCTTGATCTGATGCTACCCTTCATAGGTGACTTTTCATTCAACCACTTGATGGCGGCCGCTGGGATGGAGTGCTAATGTGAGTGGGATACGGGCCGCCTACTTCCCATAATGTAGATTCCTTGTATAATTGGGCCGAAGGTGGTTCCCGCACCCCACCAAGATTGTCTAACAATCCCAACCATTTTCTCCTGAACGCACCCATTGTCGGAGTAACCGCGAAGGCCCATCCCACAGTGGCGCGACTATTATGTGCTCGCCCCCCCGCCCTGGAAGCATGGGCTTGTGGAATAATCCTGCCCCCTTTTCACACTACTAATTTCTCTATCTCTCTTTCTTTCCCATTTAGGATGATAATATTCGATCAATGATTCTGCCATTTCTTCCAGTCATTACGCTCTCGAATCCAATCATTCATTATATATGTCATTTATGGCAATGAATGAATGAGATGTAATTACGCTTGTAGCATCGTAAATGGGATCTCTCATCATGGATCCCTCACCCTAATGAATATGTGAAGTGCCTCACCCTTTGAATTGTTGAGTGTGCTAACGGCACCCTCTCCTGGACAGTTCGAGTGTGCATTACGCACCCTTCACCATATGAATAGTGAGTGGCTCCGCCCCTAAGTAATATGGGGCCTTTCGAATGCCAGCAAAGCCTTAATATTCATATATTATATATGTCATTACGGTCATGATCAAATTCATGACGATCTTCCTGCCTAAATGCGATAGGTAAATTACGCTTTAGGCAGATATGTATTATATATGTATTATTTTTGAGCGCTCGAATCAATCAAGTTTCGGCAAAGCGCATGAAACACTCTAAGAACTTTGAGAGAAGCACTCCTCTGGCGAGACAACACTCCATTATAAGCTAAACATAGAGCTTGAGAGATAGGGGTCGGACCCTATCTTAAAAACGAATATATGAGAGAGACATGTGCTTTGGCTACGCTACGAAGCTTTATTCAACTACCACCTTGATGGTCCTTCTTCATTGGATATAATTATATATGTCATTATGGCAGCAATGATTGGTTCAAGTTCATTTACTTTGGGTGCCCCTCTCAAATAAGTAACTAAAGGCTGGTCGAGCGTGCTCTGCATCCTCTCCTTATAAGTGAATAAGGTACGTAGTAGCTCACCCTCACCACCGGACCTTGCCCGGTGCAGACAAGTGACTACGTACCTTACTGACTTCTGATAAGGAGAGGGGGCCCAATATAAGGCAGCCATCGGGAGTGCTCAAACCTTCGCCTCCTAAAATGGCAAGAATAGGCCCGGTAGGGACTAACTATTCATATGGTGAGGAGAGAAAGTTGTGAAAACCTCCGCCAAGTAAGATCCTATGGTCTGGAGTGGAAGAGAGACACCGCTTCCATCTGGTTAGGTGGGTTAGGTGTGTAGGTAAGATAGGTATGTAAGAAAGGTAGGCTAGGCAGGTAGGTAATATAGGTTAGATAAGTAGCAGGTGTGTAGGGCAGATAGGTAGATGTAGGAAGGGTCTATAGCTATAAGTATATAGAGTAAGTCTAAGCAGTATAAGGGTCAAGAGTCTGAGTCTGATGGATGGGCTAGCTGGGCTGTATGGATAGAAGGGTAGAAGGGTAGTAGTTGATGAGTTGTCTAGTGTTTCACTACAATTCCGCAACATGTTCGAAGAATATCGTATACAAACAGATATAGAATTATATATGTAATTATGCCGTGAGCTTAGCACTACGAGGGGGTAAGGGGCTCGTCTTTCACGAACGCGTAGAGAGGAGGGGTGACAGATCAGCCCTTCCTACCTACCTCGAGCAAGTTCGCAAGGTGATTGCGAGGCAGCAGGGTAACATGGGTATTGGTGGTATTATTATGCCGGAACCCTGCCTTAAATAATAGATAACGTTGTCCCCCACTTCACGAAACACCCACACAACCCTATACCTTTTACGTATCTAGGAAGGCCAGGACCCAACGATAGCCTCTTTGTCGACGCATATAAGTAAGAAAAATAGATGTAAACAGATATACGCGGGTAATCAATATTCTCATATCTTATCGATGGATCGTTCACTGGAAAACCATCCCTTGTTGTACCTTATCATTTGTGCTTAAGGGATGTTAGGTGGTCCGGAATGCGATATCAGCACCCCATCACTTTTGAGAGAAGAAAGTTAAGAGGTGTGGAGAGGAGTTACTTAGTTTACGATAGAGAGATGTCGGGTGTAATGCATGCCTTTGATAAACTCAAACCATATCTAGTTGGGAGTAAGTTTATCATCAAAATGGATCATGACAACATCAAATATTTCATGAACTAAAATTATCTTAATGATAGGCAGCAGAAGTGAGACAATATTTTGTGGGCATATGATTTTTGACATTGTATATGTCAAGGGGAAGAAAAAATTAATTGTTGGTGCACTTTCTAGGAGCCCCCACTTATGTTCCTAGTGGGGATTTCCACTAATTGGAGGGATTTAATTGCAGTAAAGTATGCCAAAGATTCCTGGGAAACAAGATTTATGGAAGGGAAAATTCATGATGGCTGATATATAGTAGGAAATGAGTTGAATATGTATAAGGGTAAAATTTACTTGGTGCCTTCTTCACGACTTAAGGTAAAGATATTGAGGACATTTCATGACGCACCTATGGTTGGTGATCACCTAAGTTTCTTTAAAACGTACAGGAAGATCAAAGAGAGATTCACATGGACAGGACTTAAGAATGAAGTTCTTGAGTATGTTATGTTAGAAAGTGTAGCAAGAAAGGCTCAATTTGACCTTAGCCTTAGTCAAATTAAGTAAATCAAATTTCCACATCAGCAGGACAACTTGGAGGTATTTAACTAGTGTGACATGGCTTTTGTCACTCAATTAGATCAAAAAATTCGAGTTAGAGGGCTTGGATTTCAATGATGCATGTGTTGATTGCTAAATTTTAGAAATCTAGTTTAGTTATTTTTAGTTGTACTCATTTAACTGACCTCTAACCATTAACAGTCAGTTGAAGGTCCGTCGTGTAGTGAGACAACAATGTAACTTAGATATTTGTCGGTTAATTGATCAATCAACCCAAAATAGCCCAGACATGCATGGAATTCGAATTTATTAGCTAGAGTGGAGGAGACAAAGTATAGTGTAACATTAATTGTATACTAGTTGAGTGTACAATTTTTGCATGCAGTTAGGAGATCAGTTCCTTGGGAATTGTGCAAAGAAATAGGGACTTACCTATTGTTTAGTAGATCGAATTAGCTCAAAATTTCACAAGGAAATAGGAGGCTGGAGCATGAATAAATTGTCTAAGTGTTGGCCAAAGGTTCTCATTCAGCAAACATAATAGTTTTTCTTTTACAAGTTGTGCTCGAAGCTAGAGCATACAATTGCAATAGTTTGTTTATTCAACTTATTAATGCAAAGAGGCTTGAGGGTTTTTTTTCCCAGTTGGTTACCCCTAGAAATAGTTGTGTACTTATAGTTTTTCTTGTGGCATGTCTATGCATGTTGTTCTAAATTGTTATTTTCATTCCAAAACTTAGTAGAGTAGAATTTGTAGCATTAGTGTAGCATTTTTTTCTTCGGATTCGGGAGAATGTCTTTCAATGGACTGAGATTGGAGTATGTTGTAGAGGGTATATTGAATTTCATAACATGGAAGGACTGAATGGATGCAGTACTTGATGATAATGGTGTGTTAGAATATGTTAAAACTGACATTGGGAAACCCCAGTAGTCCAATGCACAACAATTAGCCCAATGGAAGAAGGATGTTGCAAATTCCAAGAGAATTCTTTTGGAAGGTGTGAGAGACCATGTGGTCTCAAATATCCATGACAAAGAAACACCATTTTCTATGTTGAAGACATTGGCTGAGCTATTCAAAAATAGCAGTGACCAGAGAAAATTGGCCTGGAAAGACAAACTTCGAAACATTAGGATGCAGAAAAACGATGACATTCCACAATATTTCTCCACATTCACTCAAACTCGAGATGAGCTTGGAAGGGTTGGGGAGAATGTTACAGAGGGTGATATGGTGAGCCTAGCTCTTCTAGGCCTTCCAAAATCTTGGCATGGATTCCAGGACTCTGTGAATGGAAGGGAAAAATTGCCAAATTGGGAAAGGTTGTGATCTGATTTGGTTTAAGAAGAGATCAGGAGAAATACCATAGATCGAGTATCATCCAGAGCAGAGGATAAAGAGAAATTTTCCTTGGTTGTGAAGGGGAAAAAGGGAAAAGGAAAGTAGACCTAAAGAAAACTTGAATCCAACCAAAATAATGGAAAGAAGAAAGACATGAGCAAGATAAAATGTTTCCACTACCACGACTATGGGCATTATGCAACAAACTGTATGCACAAGAAGTCTAACAAGAACCCTTCAGGAGGAGTAGCAGGTGAAGTAATGGCTTCACAATTCGAATTAGACTTCACCCTAATAGCATGCATGGCCAACACTGTTATGGGGAGTATGTGGTACCTTGATTCTAGTGCCTTGCTCCATATGACAAGGTGCAAGGAATTTTCAGTATCCTAGACAAGAAGGATCTCTGAATGCATATTAAATTGGGGGATGACGGGAGGTACAGTGCTACAAGAATTGGTAGTGTCACCTTTGAGAAGGAGAAATCCTCCCCTCTTCACCTCAAAGATGTTATGTTTGTACCTGGGGTGAAGAAGAGCCTGATCTTTGTAGCGGTATTAGAGGACATAGGCTATGATGTTATTTTTAATCAAGGGAAAGCCTTTCTGAGACACATAACTACCAGGAAAGTGAATTGGAATGGAGTTCGAGTGAAGAACATGTACAAAATTTAGGTGGGAGATTGTGTTGCATCGAGAAGCATGGCAGAAAAAGTATAAAGTCGAGATGTTGGAGAAATTTGGCACATGATATTGGGAAATCTTCACCATGATGCCTTAAAAATATTGCAACAAATTACCATTGGCCTCCCTAAATGCTCCCTTGACCAGCAAGAGGTCTGTAAGTGTTACATATTGAGGAAATATGTCAAGTCCACCTTCCACGGCTGAGATAGCATAGTAGATGAAATCTTGGAGCGAGTCCACTCTGATGTTTATGGACCCTTCTCCACAGGCTCCACAACAAAACATAAGTACTATGTAATTTTTATTGATGATTTCTCTAGAAAATGTTGGATTTTCTTCATGAGGATAAAGGATGAAGTGTTTTCCAAATTTGTAGAATTTAAGGCATTAGTTGAGAAGTAGGTTGGGAAGAAGGTGAAGGATCGCAAGAGCGATAATGGAGGTGAATTTGTTTCAAATGCCTTCAAGGATTTATGTGCCAAAGAAGGTATTCTAATAGAATTGATTGCACCCCATAACCCACAACATAATGGGGTAGCTAAGAGGAAGAACATGAGCATAGTTGGAGTTGGAAGAGCTATGCTACATGATCAGGGGTTTTCATTGCATCTATTGACATAAGCATGTAACACAGTTGTTTACTTGTAGAACCGAAGTCCTCATATAATACTTGGTATGATCACACTGGAGGAAGCTTTTTATGGGAGAAAGCCCGATGTATCTCATTTCATAATTTTTGGAGCTTTAGTTTATTGTCATGTCTCCAAGGATTTGAGAAAGAAACTTGAGCCTACAACAAAGTTAGGCTTTTTTGTAGGATACACTAAAACTCCACACAATCACTGAGTGTATTTATCTTCACTGGGGATGATAATGGTGAGGAGAGATGTCAAGTTTGATGAGGAGAAGGCTATGAGATGCTATTTGGAACGAGAGTTGAGTATTTCACTAGAGCAGGAGCTTCTAGCTCCAAAGGAGGAGCCTCAGGATAAAATTCAGGAAGTTTTGGAGTAGTCACAAATGGAGGAGTATAGAAGAGGTCGATTGGAGATGCCCACTCAGCTAGAAACATATAGAGAAGGGAGGAAGAGAGGTACACTGGTTACATGGCTCTCTTGAAAGATCTCATTAAGACATAGCCTTCTTCATTTGAGGAAGCATTTTCTAAACCTGTTTGGGTTGATGCCATGGTGGAATAATATGAATCGGTCATCAAGAATAGTGTATGGGAAGTGGTGTCAAGACGAGAAGGGAAGTCAGTGGTTGGTTCCAGATGGATCTATAAAGTGAACCATGTAGTTGATGGGAGCATTGAGAAGTACAAGGCCATATTTGCAACCAAAGTATTTTCTCAAGTAGAGGGAGTTGACTATGAGGAAACATTTGCCCATGTGGTAAGGTATTCCTCCATCAAATCCATTATTTCATTAATTGTGTAGATTGGGTGGAAGATCCACCAGATGGATGTGAATACAACCTTTCTTAATGGTGTTATTGAGGAGGAATTTTACATAGAGTAACCAGAAGGATTTGAGACATATGATCGGGATTCACATGTGTGTAGACTCAGGAGAGCATTGTATGGTCTCAAACAGGCACCCTGAGCATGGTACACTTGGATCGACAATTATCTCAGTGGATTGGGCTTTGCCAAAATTGAAGCAGATGTGAACCTCTATCACATTATGGTAGATGGTAAGTTTCTTAATCTTGTTTTGTATGTTGATGATTTAATATGGATAGGCAATGAGGAGTTGATCCGCTCTTATAAAGTAGATATTGCAAGGGAAATTGAGATGAAAGACATGGGCTTAATGCACTACTTCCTTGGGCTGGAATTATGGCAAGGTGATGGTGAATTGTTTGTGTCTCAGGGGAATTATGCCTCTGAAATACTTCAGATATTTCACATGGAGAATTGTAAGCCTATGGACACACCTCTAGCTACAAACTGGAGGAAGGAGAGTGTCATTTCAAGTGAAGAGGTTAATGCTACCATTTATAGGCAGCTTGTGGGGTGTTTGATATATCTTTTGAACACAATACCCAACATGTGCTATCCAGTAAACCAACTTAGTCAAGTTATGGTGAGGACTACCAAGTTGTATTAGAAGGCAACAAAGTATGTATTACACTGCCTCAGAGGCACTACTGAATATGGATTATTGTACAGGAGGACAAAGGGAGTGGAGATCCGAGGCTACATTGATGCAAATTGGGTAGAGAGTCCATCAGACAGGAAAATTACTTCAGGTTCTATCTTTAATGTTGGATCCATAATTATTTCCTAGTACAACAAGAAGCAAAGGTCTGTGGCGCTCAGCTTAGCAGAGGTTGAATACATGGTTGCAATTCAAGTAGAATGTTAAGCCATATAGATGAGTAAAATATTTGTGGGTATTTTCAGTCAGGAGATGGATATGGCAGTGATATATTGTGATAATCAAATTTGCATTAAGCTCTCTGAGAATTCGGTATTTCATGATAGGTCCAAGCACATTGATATTCGGTATCATCACTTGCAGGACTGTGTGCATAGGAGAATTATGTTGCTACAATACATTCCAACTAAGGAGCAAGATGCTGACATATTGAAAAAGGAATTGTTAAGAGGTAAACTTGAATTCCACAAGTGCAGGATAGGGGTGGTGAAAAATCCCTTTCTTGCTAAGAAGGAGTGTTAGAAAGTGTATCAATAAAGGCTCAAATTGACCTTAGCTTTAGTCAAATTGAGTAAATCGAATTTCCACATCAATTGGAAAACTTGGAGGCAGTTAACTAGTGTGACATGGCTCTTGTCACTCAGTTAGATCATAAAATTTTAGTTAATGGGCTTGGAGTTTATTCGTGCATGTGTTGATTACTAAATTTTAGTAATCTAGTTCAGTTATTTCCAGTTGTACTCAGTTAACTGACCTCTAACTATTAATAGAGTCAATTGAAGGTCAGTTATGCAGTGAGACAGTAGTCTAACTTAGATATTTGTCAGTTAACTAATAAATCAACCCAAAATATCCCATACATGCATGGAATTCAAATTTCTCAACTAGAGTGGAGGAGACAAAGGCTAGTGTAACATTAATTGTATACTAGTTGAGTGTACAGTTTTTGCATGCAGTCAGGAGATCAATTGCTTGGAAATTGTGAAAGGAAATAGGGAATTCCCTATTGTTTAGGAGTTTGGATTAGCTCACAATTTTTCAAGGAAATAGGAGGCTAAAGGATAAATAAATTGGATCTAAGTGTTGGCTAGGGGTTTTCATTCAGTAGAGAGAATAATTTTTCTTTTTCATGTGGTGCTCAAAGTTGGAGCATGCAATTGTAATAGTTTCTTTATTCAACTAATTAATGTAAAGAGGCTCAAGAGATTTTTTCCCAATTGGGTTCCCCTAGAAATCATTGTGTACTTGTGGTTTTTCTTGTTGCATGTATATCCATGTTGTTCTAGATTATGATTTTCATTCCACAAATTAGTAAGTAGAATTTGTGTATCCTGATTTCAGTTCGATTTCTTTAGCAGTTGTAATTTCTATCAAATTTCTAGATGTTAGAGAGTTCCTACTTTCCACCAAAACAAGAATGGGCATACTTATCCATCTAGTATGATTTATCCCTTACCCATTCCTAATTATAAATGGGAATATATCTCTATGGATTTCTTCACAAGGTTACCTAAGTTACTAGGTAAATATTACATCTATGTGATAATTGGCAGGCTCACTAAGTTTTTACACTTATTTTCCATTTCAATGACTTATACAGCAACACAGCTATTTGATTTGTTTTTCACAGATATTTTCATGTTACATGGGATGCCCAAGAATATTGTTAGTGATAGGAATAATAAGTTCCTAAGTATGCTTTGGCAAGATCTCTTCAAATTGAGTGGGACTGAGCTTACTCCTAATACTAGATACCACCCACAGACAAATTGTCAAATGAATATAGTGAACAAATGGGTGGAGGGGTATCTCAATAACTATGGTTATAGACTATAGAGATGATGGATCAAATGGCTACACCTTAGTGAGTATTTATATATTTCTACTTATCACGTGTCTATTAGGATGTCACAATTTGCGGATTTATATGGTTATTATGCTCCCAACTTCATGGAGCTACTATTTGGGTCTTGTAGATTACCTAAGGAAAAGGAATTACTACAATAGAGTCAAGACATCATAAAGTCACCGAAGGAAAATTTGCAATAGGCACAAAATTAGCAGAAGTTGTATGTTGATCAACATTAGATAGAGTGTAGTTTTGAGGTCGGGGAAATGGTTTATTTGAGATTGCAGCCATATAGTTAGTCTACTCTCAAGAAGAGTGGAGTAGAGAAACTCAAGCCTAGTTTTTATGAATCATTCATGTTGAATTTGTAACTTGGCCAGTATTCATAATGTACATTTGATGTATTTGTATTTATCATTATAAAGCATATTTATAAAAGATAGAGTCAGGAAAATTCATTTTGTGTCAAAATCCCCTTGCAATTTTTTAAAGAAGAAAATTTGAATTTTTTGAAATGTAAATTTTGGCTCCAAAAGTGACAAGTCAGATTCCCTCCAAGTCAAGTCGGCCCTAGCCAAGAGATATATCCATTCACCCAAGTCAAACTACTATATAAAGGCATATTGACCTCCTCCATTTGGAAATTTTCATTCTCTCACACATCAAAGTTTTTGGTGAAGCAAGCAAAGGATAACAACGACGAAGTAGGATGAAGAAGGAGGAAGAAATTTCTCTCTTCTCTCTCTCTATAGAAACTTGCGCGTGTGGATTGATCTCTCTCTCTATGATTCACATTTTTCTGGGGCAACGAACCGATATTTCTAGGTAACTAGGGAAACTATTGCAAGGTTGAAATTATGTGGCAACTACCTATTGCATGAGGGCTAAAATTATGGGATAGACAAGCAAAGTGAAGTGTAGGATCAGATTGGGTGACTTGACTTGGAGTAGAAGGCCAATTTTGACCATAGGTCTAGGTGTGTCTCTCATTAAACAAGAAGAATTTCTCTATTGAAAAAGGTTGCTAGTTTTTCCCCTTTGTGGGTTTTCCCAAGGTAAATCTTATCTTCTTTTGTGTGTTGTGATCTATACTGATCCATTTTTACTTATGGTTGAATTTCTAAAGTATAATTGTTGAATTGTATATCGAAATAAGTTAAAAGAAGATCTACATCAAAATCAATTATCAAAATTTTAAAAATATTGTGCTAACTCTAATTGCACTAAGAAAATCAACAAGAGATCAGAGCTTCAGTGAAGGAAGAAGGGAACATTGAGATCAACTTGAAAAAAACCTAGAAAGAATTGTGCTCACGTCCTTCTTGCAAATTGGTTTCTATGGCTTCTTCTATGAAATCTAAAAACAAGATAGAGGGAGCATCTAATTTTAGAGCTTGGAAAGTTAGAATAGATATTCTTCTTGCCATGAATAAGGTGTTGGACATTGTGACAGGAAAGGTTGTTTAACCAGAAGATGATGCAAGAAATGAAAAGTTCAAGGAAGATGACATCAATGATATGAGCATTATAGTGGACTCCATTAGGGATCATTTGGTTCCCTACATTGCAAAACTTGATACTTAAAAGAAGATGTGTGATTCCCTAATGAATTTGTACACTATCAATAACATTGGTCAATCAATGAGCTTGAAGAATTAACTTCAAACTACAAGGATGACTAATGACAACATTTTGGCTTCTTACTTCATAAGGATTTCTCAAGTAAGGTCTCAGATCCAAGAAATTGGAGAATCCATTCCTAATCAAGAACTAGTCATTATAGCACTCAATGGTCTTCCTAGATCATGGGATGCTTTTGCTACAGGTATAAACATCTGGAAGGAAGCTCCTACATTTGAACAAATATGGACATTATGTGCTCAAGAAGAAGCAAGATTGATGACTAGAGATTGTCAAGATGAGGAATTCCAAACCCTTGCAAATCGTTTAAAGAACAAAGGAAAGAAGAAGTTTGGACATCAATGCAAGAAGTCAGGAAAGGGATCTTCTTCCTCTAAGAAGAAAAAAGACTTATCAAAGATACAATGTTATGATTTTCGAGAATACAAACATTTCAAGAGATATTTTCCTAACATGGCTCATAAAAGGAAGAGAAAAGTGAAGCAACATGCTTCCACAACATATTTTGAAGACGAAAAACCAAAGAAGGTCAAAGGTGAAAAGGATTTATTTTACTATTCTTCTTTGAAAGGTTCCTTTGCAAATGATGATGACATGATGTTGGTAGATAGTGGAGCATCAATGAACATGACCAAAGAGAGTGGGAATCTTTCAAGCTTGAAAAAAAATATGTTGTCTCAAAGGGTTGAACTGGAAAACAATAACAAGTATGCAATCAAAGGAGTTAGAAAGGAATCCATATAGCTTGAATCTGGTGACAATGTAAATCTCAACAATGTTCTTTATGTACAAGGTTTAGAAGAGAATTTTGTCTCCACTTCTTGTTTAGAAAATAAAGGAGATAGAGTTTATTTTGTGGATGGAAAAGTACTTGTTTGGTCCAAGGGATCTAGTATAGTTGACGTTAAGGTTATTGGGATTCGTGATGAAAAATTGTATAGAATTTTAAGTCAACCAAATCAAGCACTAGTACATGACAAAATAAATCCAAGTGAGTTATGGCACAGAAGGTATAGACATCTTCATTTTAGAGCATTAATTAAATTGAGTCAAATAGTGTCAGGGGTTCATGAACTACAAATAAAGAAAAATGGTGTGTGTAAAGGAAATGCTCTTTGGAATAACATCAAGAAACCATTTCCAAACAGTGACAACATATCACAGGAAGATTTGGACTTGATTCATTCTGATGCATGTGGTATGATGCCATTGAAATCACTTGGTGGTTCGTTGTACTATGTGACATTTATTGATGACTTCTCCTGTAAGACATGGATATATCTCTTGAAGAATAAGGATGGGGTATTCAACAAGTTCTAGGAATTAAAAGCTAAAGTGGAGAACTTTACAGGAAGAAAGACCAAGATATTAAGATCTGAAAATGGAGGAGAATACACCTCAATGGATCTTTTTTCCTTCTGCAAACAAGTTGGGATTAAGAGGTAGTTGATTGTCCCCTATAATACACAATAGAATGGCATGGTAGAATGAAAGAATAGATGCATTGAATAATTTTTCAATGCCATGATGTTGGATTTGAACTTTCCATTGTTCTTATGGGGGAAAGCATCACAAACAATTCTGTATATTTAAAATATAAGTCCTCATAAAGTTATGGAAGGTATGACTCCTAAAGAATCCCTCCCTAAAAGGAAGCCATATGTTGGTCACATGAAGATATTTGGTTGTCTAGTATATATTCATGTTCCTAAGGATAAGAGGAACAAGCTTGAGCCTTCAGTAAAGAAAGAAATATTTGTTGGATGCAACAAATCGTTGAAGGCTTACATAGTATACATTCCAGAGTAGTGATGGATTAAGGTCAGTTGAGATGTCACCTTCAATGAGAAAGTGGCATATTGGAAGTCTAAAGAAATCTCCATAGATTCCTTGGATGAAGTGAAGCAAGAGGCCTCAAGGGAGGAGCATTAAAGTTCTACAAAATGTACCAAAAGGCCAAAAGGGCCTCATGAACCAATAGAATTAGTCATAGTTCCTGAGATCAAGAAGAGACCGGTATGGTTTAGATCCACATTAGAAGAGGAAAAAGGACATGCACCTCTTGATGGCACATCTAGAGAGGTGAACAAAACCTAAGAGGTTCTCCAAATATGTAGCTCTCATGACAAAACTTATTGATGAACAACCTTCCACATATGAGGAAGAAACTAACCAACAGGTGTGGAAGGAAGTGATGAATGGAGAGTACCAATAAATCATGAAAAAAATGATGTTTGGGAGATTGTTCCAAGGCCTAAAAGGAATTTAGTGGCGACTTCCAAATTGATATACAAGATTAAGCATGCTACAAATGGTAGTATTGACAAATACAAGGCATGGTTTGTGTCAAGAGGATTCTACTAGAAAGAGGGAGAATACTATGATGAGACCTTTTCTCCAATTGTCAGGTACACCTCTATTGGATCCATAATTTCTCGTGTTAATTCATTGGGATGGAAATTGCATCATATGGATGTGAAGACTACATTCCTCTATGGTGTGATCGAGGAAGAGGTGTACATAAAGAAACCTAAAGGCTTTGGGGTATATGGAAAGGAATCTCATGTTTGCATGTTGAAGAAGGCCTTGTATGGACTCAAGCAAGCTCTAAGAGCTCGGTATTCTTGTATTGATAGCTATACGAGGAGAATGGGATTTATCAAGAGTGAAGCGAATCCAAACCTTTACGTTAAGGTTCTAAAGAATGCACCTGTGATCTTATTATTATATGTTGAGGACTTGTTTTTGACAGGTGTTGAGCCTCTTATCATTCAGTGTAAGAAGTAGTTGGATTTTGATTTCAATATGAAGTCTCTCGGGTTGATGCACTCTTACTTGGGATTAGAAATATGGAAGAAACTTAGAAAAGTGTTCCTTGCTCAAGGATAATATGTGTTAAAGATCCTTCTAATATTTGGTATGATGGATTGCAAATCCATGGCAACTCCCATGGTGACTAACTTGAAGAAGCTAATAGGCCTGACTCTAGATTGGTAGATCCATCTATATACCAACAGTTGATTGGTTTATTGATGTGTTTGGTTAACACCAGGACAAACATATGCTTTGTTGTAAACACATTGAGCCAGTTCTTGGTTGAAACAAAACATGAGCATTGGATTACAGCAAAGCACATTTTGAGATATTTGTGTGGTATAGTGAATTATTGTTTGATATATATTGCAAATAAGGATGTACAACTTTAGGGATACACAGATGATGATTGGGAAAGAAGTGTTGAGGATAGAAAGAGTACCTCAGGAGCATGCTTTAGTTTTGGATCCACTATGATATCGTGGATGAGCAAGAAGCAGAGTTCAATTGCACTCAACATTGTTGAAGTAGAGTAAATCATAGCTATTGAGGCTTGTACCAATGCAGTATGGCTCCAAAAGTTGTTTGCGGGATTGTCTGACCAAGAGTTGGAATCAACAGTGATACACTGCAATAATCAAATCTATGTGAAGCTTTCATAGAATCCCATTTTCCATGATAGGTCGAAGAATATTGAGATTAATTACCACTACATTTGTGACATAGTGCATAGGAGAGAAATAAGGCTCTAGTACATCTCCATCGATGAGCAAATAGATGATGTTCTGACGAAGTCGTTTCCAAGAGACAAGTTTGTGTACTTTAGAGACAATTTGAGGTTCATGGATATTACCCCTCTCATTGAGAGGGAGTGTTGAAATGTCTGCAGCGCATATGTAAATGTAGAAATTAAAATTGTAGATCTGAAATTTCTCATGTAATTTACTAAAACACAAGACTCAAACTAGTCTACTCATCTGTGAAATTCAATTCATGATCAAGAATACAAATCATTAACATGCATCCATATTTATCACATATACACAAAGATTTATCTAGGGGAAAGGAACTTCTAAAAACCCCTTCCTATATGTATTTCATTAATAAAAGAATACAGAAGAAATACAATGCTTGCTCAAGCCTGATCACAACCTGACACTGTATAGTCTATCCCTCTGCCTGACTAACTGAACCTAGCCAATACTTAGCCAATTTCTAGGTCCTCCAAGCTCCTATTTCCTTGTGATATTCCTTGAGGAGTTAGGCCCCTATTAATTAGGAAATCCTCAATTTAGATTTCACAATTCCTTTAGGCCAATCTCTGACTACATGCACAACTTGTGCAACTTGGAATAGTCTATAACTGATAGTACACTTCCCTTGAACCTCTATCTCAACTAGGTAACTCGAATTCTCTACATGCATCAATTATTTTGGGCTGATTGATTAGCTAATTTTTTTATCACTGAAGATGATTGAATTCACACCCCACTACTGGAGCTTCCACTAGCTCTTCTAACAGTTAGAACTAGTTTAACTCACAATAACTCAATTTAACTTAAATAGATTGCTAGAAATTAGCAATCAATCATACTAAACTGAACTCAAGTGTCTCCAACTAGAATTGATTGAGTTAATAGAGTGACAAGTGCCATGTCTCCTCAGTTAACTTCCTCCAAGTATTTTTCTGAAACAAAAATTCAAATTTTAATAAAGTTTGACCAAAGCAAAGTCAAAACTAGATTTTCTTGCTGCATTTTCAACACTCCCTCTCAACAATAAAGGGATTTTCAAATACCCCAATCCTGCATCTATGGAACTCGAATTTTCCTTTTTACAAATCATTTTTCAAAATATTTTCATATTATTCCTCTGTAGGAATGTATTCCAACAACATGATCTTCCTCTGCACACAATCTCGTAGATGGTGATACCGGATGTCGATATGCTTGGACCGATCATGAAATAATGGATTCTCAGAGAGTCTAATACAAATTTATTTTCATATTAAATAATAGTAGGATCCATCATCTGAACAAATAACCCAACAAGAATATTTCTCATCCAAATCGCTTCACATCTTGCTTGACTGGAAGCCATGTACTCTGCTTATGTTGAGTTGAGTGCCATGGATCTTTGCTTCCTGTTGTACCAAGAAACCATTGTGGACCCAACACTGAAAATTCCTCCTAATGAACTCTTCTGGTATGATGGACTCCCTACCCAATCTGCATTTGTGAAGTCTTAAAGCTTCACTCCCTCTGTCTGTTTGTACCATAGTCCAAACAAGGTGGTGCCTCTGAGGTACTACAACACATGATTTGTTGCCTCCCAATAAAATCTTTTCAGCCTAACCATAGCTTGAGTAAGCTGGTTTATTGCATTACACATGTTTGGTCGTGTGTTCACCAAATACATTAGTGAACCCATGAGTTATCAATAGATCGTAGCCTCCACTACTTCACATAAAGTAGCATCCTCTTTCCTCCAATTTCCTGTTAGAGGAGTCTCCATGGGTTTTCTAATATCCATGTAGAACTTCTTTAGTATCTCATTGGAATACTTGCCTTGAGAAACAAATAGTTCCCCATCTCCTTTCCATACTTCCAAACTGAGGAAATAATGCATGATTCCCATGTATTTCATTTTGAATTCTCTTGCAAGTGTTAGAAAATTATATATTACAGAGCAATGGAACACATAAAATATTACATAAATATAAACACATAAAACAAGAGAGACACAGATTTACGTGGTTCACCCAGTTTGGGCTACGTCCACAGAGAAACATCCAGTCCTTCTTTTATTATATTATTGAGCAAACTGAAGAGATACAACCTACAGCAGATCTGTTGTAACTCCCTCTTCACGTGGAGGTGTGTACAATCTTCCTGGGGTATACATCCGGCTAAGACCTTTGAATATAGAAGATAATCAAGCTCCACACCCAACAATCTTTCACTTGGAGACTGATTATAGCAACTCCACCGCTGCTTCATTTGCTAGACAATGACTCCACTTTGGACCTAACTGTTTTTTATCTTCTTCATCATACTTGAAGACCAATTGAAACTGAGCAGATTCTTAGTTTCTCCCTGGTTACAACTTTTCTTAGCATATCTGCAGGATTTTGGCTAGTGTGTATCTTTTCCAGCTTCAACTGTCCATCTTCCAATGTTGACCGTATGAAATGGTACTTGAGCTATATATGTTTAGTCTTGGAATGAAATGCAGAGTTCTTTGCAAGATGTATGGCACTTTGGCTGTCACTGTATAACCTGCCCAACTCCTGCTTCTTACCCAATTCATCTAGAAACCTTGTAACCAAATCATTTCTTTACTAGCCTCTGTAGCAGAAACATACTATGCTTTTGTTGTTGAAAGTGCAACAACACTTTGGATTTTTGAAACCCAACTAACAGTTGTTCCACCTACAGTAAGTACATATCCTGTAGTGCTCCTCCTGTTACCTTTTTCACCTGCCCTATTTGCATCAACATATCCCTGTAGATAAATGCTTGAACCACTAAAGCATAATGCTTGATTTGTGGTACCTATCAAATACCTGAGAATCCACTTCACTTCCATCCAATGTTCTTTTCCTGGATTGTTCATGTACCTACTTACAATATCAGGCCTTGTGCAAACCATTGCATACATTAAGCTTCCAACTGCTGATGCATATGGAACTTTAGACATATGAGCCATTTCTTCCTGAGTCTTGGGAC
>APFE031017466.1:59690-72908 GCA_000404065.3 Pinus taeda
CCCCGAACCCCCGCCAAGGGACTACTGGACCCCCCAGTCGAGTGGAGGGTCGTCCCCCCTGCACCCCCCACGTGGAGGGGTGTACAGTCTTCCTAGGGTATACATCCGGCTGAGACCTTTGAATACAGAAGATAATCAGGCTCTACACCCAACAGCAAGATCCTCCTTGCATGAACTAATCAATTCTCATCGCTGGTTAAAATTAAATCATCGAAATATAACACAATAATCAATAATTTACCTTCAACCACAATATGATCAAGGTTTTCATCTGCTTCACTTTTGGTGAAGCCCAACCCAGTGAGATAGTTGTCAATCTTGGTGTACCAAGCATGAGGTGCTTGCTTCAATCCATACAATGCTCGCTTGAGTATGTACACATGTGACTCTCTGTCGAAGGTATCAAAACCTTTTGGTTGTTCAATGTACACCTCCTCCTCAATAAATCTATTGAGGAATGTTATCTTCACATCCATCTGGTGGATCTTTCACCCCATTTGCGCAACCAGTGCTAGAATTGATCTGATGGAAGAGTACCTTGATACTGGAGCAAAGGTCTCCTCATAGTCAATTCCCTCAACCTGAGAGAACCCCTTGGCCACAAATATGGACTTGTATTTATCTATGATCCCGTTTGTTGCATGCTTCACCTTGTAAAGCCATCTCAAACCCACCATTGTTTATCCTCTGGTCTTGGGACCACTTCCCAAACACTATTTCTAACAATGGAATCATATTCCTCTACCATAGCATCAACCCATTCATGTTTCTCTATTACTTCCCTAAATGAGGATGGCTTAGTCTCTACTAGCTCAGTCATCAGAGCCATGTAGCCAATACACCGATCTAGTGACCTCCTCTTCTTGCGTTGTGAAGTGGGTGCTCTCACATTCTCTCTAGCATCATGCAATAATCTGTTAGCTTCCCTGGTTTTTTTCCTTCTTTCTCTAGATGTCTTTGCTTGAGTGGTTGTCTCCACCTTCTACTCCTCTTCTTGTGGATTTTCCACAACTTCCTAAGGTTCTTTCTTTGGATATAAAAGCTCTTGATCTTAATGCAATTGAAGATCCCTCTCAAGGGAACACCCCGTTTCCTTCTCCTCATCAAACTTCACATCCCTTCGAACAACTATCATTCTGAGGGATAGAAAGTACACATGATAGTTGTGAGATGTTTCTGTGTGCCCTATAAATATCCCCAACTCTATTGTCAGTGCTAGAATTTTCCTTGATTCCTTGGGGACATGGCAGTATATTGATGCTCCAAATATTCTAAAGTTTGACACATATGGTGTCTTCCCGTAAAAATTCTCATGTACTCATGCCAAGAATTCGATGAGGACTCTTATTCTGCAAATAGACCATTGTGTTGCATGTTTCATCCCACAAGCGTAGTGGTAGGCCTTGGTCATGCAACATCGCCCTTATTTCTCCAACAATTCTTTTTTTCTTCCTCTTAGCCACCCTATTCTGTTGTGGGTTGTAGGGTGTTGTCAACTCCCATCGAATGCCTTCCTTTGCATAGAAATTTTTAAACTCATTCAACACATACTCACCTCCATTATCGCTTCTGAGAGCCTTCACTTTCTTACCAGTTTCTTTCTCAATAAGTTCTTTGAATTCAACAAACTTGGAGAATGTTTGGTCTTTCTTTTGCATGAAGAATATCTAGCACTTTTGTGAGCAATCACCAAAAAATATAACATAATACTTGTGCTTGGTAGTGGAGGTTGTCGAGAAAGTTCCACAGAAATCAAAGTGGATCCTTTCAAGGACTACATGCGCCTTGTTGTCTCGATCATTGAAGGTGGATTTTTTGTACTTCCCCAAGTTACACTCTTTTCATGTATCATGTTTCTCTAGTGATCCTCTGGGGATTCTTGTGGTAATCTATTGAATGATCTTCAAAGCGCCACGGTGAAAATGGCCAAGTATTATATGCCATAATTCACTGACATATCGGCTATGCACCTTCTTCGCCTTTGTGCTCAATGCAGCACAGTCTTCCACATCTAGCTTGTAGAGGTTCTTCACTTGAACCCCGATCTACTTCACCTGTCTCATGACGACGTGTCTCGGGAATTCCTTCCCTTTGCTAAATATCACATCATAGCCACTGTCTTCCAACACCGTGATAGAAATCATATTCTTCTTTAGACCCAGTACAAACATCACATCCTTGAGCCTGAGAGGGGAGTGTGACTCCCTATGAAAGGTGACTGCACTAATCTTGGTCACATTGTACCTTCCTTCATCTCCCATATCGATGTTCATCTGGATATATTTATCCTCCAAGTCACTAAGAAAATTGTTGTTCCCTGTCATGTGGAGCGAGGCACGTTATCTACATACCACACACTCCCCATCACTATGCTTCTCATGCATGCAATGAGGGTGAATTCCAACTCAAATTCTAAATCCAAGACTTGACCTACAACTCCTCCTGGGGGCTTCTTGCCCGCCTTCTTGTGTGGACACTTCGTTTCATAATTCTTGAGTTTATGCCAGTGAAAGCACTTGATTTTGGACAAGTCTTTCTTCTTGCCCCCTTAACCAGATTCTCCATTGGATTGGGATTTCTTCCCTTCCCCTTTATTTTCCTTTCCAGTCAAGGCATAATTTTTCTCATCCTCACACTTGGATGAATTCTCGTCTCTAATATTCCACCTTATCTCCTCCTGCACCAAATCAGACCAAAGGCATTCCCAATTTGGTAGCTTCTCCCTCCCATTCACCGAATCTTAGTAGTTTTGCCAGCTTTTGGGAAGGCCTAGAAGGGATAGGCTTACTAGATCATCTTCTAAAACCATAACACCAACACTCCCAAGTTCATCACAATATTATGTGAACCTACTCAAGTATTGTGGTATTGTGTTTCTCTTCTGCATATTGATATTTTGAAGCTTATCCCTCAGTGCCAATTTCCTATGATCACTATTGTTCTGGAATATATCTGCCAATGCTTTCCACATTGCATATGGAGTCTCTTTCCCGTGGATATTAGAGACAGTATGGTCTCGTACTCCCTCCTTGCCTTGGCTACACACTTCTTCCAATCTGCTAGATTCTGAGCATCGACTGCTGCTGGTTTCTGGATATCATTATCAATGAATTCTTTCAACCCAATATCTTCCATCACTGCCTCCATGTGGTCCTTCTGAGAAACATAATTTGAAATTCCCTCAAGGGAATACTCGAGTCTTAGTCAATAGAAATCCATCTTGCTAGCTCTGAAGAATTGATCCTGCAAATTCATTCCTCCTGCAATAACAAGTTCAAAATATCTTCTATACTATGAATCCTGCTCTGATACCATGTAGAAATCTAATGTGTGGATATGAATTTGGCCATGTAATTTACTATAACACAAGAATCAAATCTACTCTAGTCATCTGCGAAATTCAATTCATGATCGAGAAGACAAATCATAAACGTGCATTAAGATTTATCACACATGCGCAAATATTTATCTAGGTGAAAGCAACTACTCAAAACCCCTTCCTATCTATTACATTAAAAAAATAATAGAGAAGAAATACAATGCTTTCTCAATCTTGAGCATGACCTACAACTATATAGTTTATCCCTCTGCCTAACTGACTGACTCTAGCCAATACTTAGCCAATTTCTCGGTCCTTCAAGCTCCTATTTCCTTATGTTGTTCCTTGAGGAATTAGGCACCTATTAATTAGGAAATTCCTCATTCTAAATTGTGAAATTCCTCCTACTAATTCCCCCGTCACTTAGAACTAGTTTAACTGCCTTTAACTCAGTTACACTGAATTAAATAATTACAACTCAAAATAAACTCAACTAGTGCTCCTAATTATAGGAGACACTCTACATGACTCTAGTTAGACCCTCAACTCGAATTAACTGAGCTAACTAAGTCAAATTAACTTATTTAAATATTACAAGTTGTCATGAGATGTGGAATTACAATTTAATTCAAGGGCCAATTCAATTAGGATTATTTTCTTGATGTTATTTTTAACATTTATTGTTGCTATTTTCAACAGTTTATTAAATTTCAAGAGGGTAAGATATTATTTGAAATTTTTGAAATTTTAAAAAGAAATGTTCCAAAATCGCTATAAATTTGGGAACTTAAAAAATCAAAAGTTGATGAGTGTGACAAATATTTTGAAATTAAGATTTAATCTAAGTATAATTTGAAAACTTATTAATGAAATACTCGACGGGAGCACGAGGGTTTTGTAGGTCATCAGCATAGCTTCACAGCATAGATAACTCGTCACGGTTATATAGTGTCAAGCTTGGGGATTGTAGACAACTCGAGTAGTTGATTTGTTCCATGAGCACCCTCGTGGGAGGGGGGAAACCCCCTCCTATAGAAACGTTGTTAAAGGTCAAACTTCAAAGCTAGAGGAGGAGTGGGTTCGTCTAGAAAACAAGGAGGTAACAGCGATGATCCTGTTCTGGGAGGCTAATGGCAGGCTCGTATGAAGAGAATTTGCTTGTCTAAAGATGCAGAGAACCCTAAATTCGTAATCCAAAACAACTAGTTGGAGGGTTCACGAAACCACATGAAAGATCATGCACTCATCTGTAAGTTTATGGGGATCTGGCCTAAAGAACAAGACATTGTCAATTGGATTTAGCTTAAATGGAAATCTTTGGGAGCCATCAAGCTGTGAATCTAAGAAAAAGTTTTTTTTCATCCTTGAAGACCTAGTGGATCGCAAGATGGTTTTCTAGAATGACCCTTACTTCATGAATAACATAGGTATGTTTATGAGATTCTAGGAAGAGTGTTATAATCTTGAGAGGGGCAGTTCTTGGTGGTTCCAACCTGCGTTCGTCTCTTTTTCCTCCTAGATGATTTCTGGGAACTTGATATCCTAGAATGGATTGGAAATGACATTGGAAAATTTTTGAAGTTATCAAATATAACCAAGTAGAGAAGACATGCCTCCTATGCACAAACTTGTCCATATGAAAATCTTGAATCCCTTACCAGAATTGATAGATCTAGAGTATCATGATGAGACCTGGACCCAAACTTTGGATTATGAGCACGTGCCTTTCAAGTGTCTTTGATGCCATGAATATGACCATTTGATCATATACTGACCCATAACAATTCTTGAACATCAGGCACTACGGGGACAAGAAAATGTTGGGGGTTTTCAGAAGGTTTCTTGGCAAAGAGGTAACTCAACTCGTCAGAATCTAGGAAACCAAAGCAGGAGAATAACCCTCAACAAAGCTCTAGTGAATCTATGAAGGAGTCGAAGGAAGAGCGATCTAAGGCATCAACATATGAAAATATTTTAGTGATCACCTCACATAAGAAGAGCCCTTAGAAAAGCTACAAGAGAAGGTGGCAAGCCCTCCTGAATATCAACCAATGGAAGTGGAAAACCCAACTGGAGAAACCTTGATGAAGGAAAAATATACAGAGGAGTTGAGTGGGGGCTCGAACATGAAGGAGCTATTGAAAAATACATCCTCCATCCTGGAGGCATGGGATTGACAGGACAATCTAGATACTGATGAAAAAACCATGCTAGAATTTTTGTGCACATGGGTAAGAACAAAGGCATAGTCGATCCCAGAGAGGAACTCCATCACTTCCTTCATTTGTATGGGCAGTGGTGCAAATCCAATTTGGCCCCCGTTGGGGGTTCTTCTTCAGCTATTTCAAGATGAAAAGGTTCACCCTAGCTGCATGAAGCTAAAGAGAAAACCACCAATGACCATAACTGTAAAGGATGTAAAACTTCTAGGTAAATCCTAAGGGCCATGGGATAATTTCTATTGAATTTTGGATAGATCAACAAGATAACAGAGTATCTGCTCCACCCATCATCAGTTAATCCATGAAGATAGTCTCCTGGAACATTCACGACCTTAATAGTCAAGGCAAAAAACAATACCTGAGGTCAAGAATTACTAAAGAGAAACCATATATGGTCTTACTGCATGAAACCAAGGTAAACATCTCCACATGACATCTGTTTTGCCTCAGTGTTGGACAAGGTGTGGAGCTATGGCCTTAGATTCCAAATGTAATGTGAGAGGAATATCAGCGCCATGGGACCCTCAATGGGTCCTTTTCGATGATTGGACGGCTACCCCTAATACTCTCTTGGGTCGTTTCTGTTGTCTTGGGTCATGTGAAGGGTTTTGGGTACCATCGGTATATGGCCCCTCAATCCCAGGGAGGAAGAAGGAATTTTTGGAAGGAATAAGTGAAATGCATAAGCACATTCAAGGAGAGGGTTGGGTCCTAAGGGAAGATTTTAATAGGATCAAGAATTTGGAGGAAAGGAAGGGTGGGATCAGGTGACTAGATGCAGCGACACCTCTATTCCATGATCTGATTCAAGAATCTGAAGATAGTGGATATATACAAAATAAAAGGGGTATATACCTAGAACAACTCACAATGGTGATCCCACCATATTGCTAGCCAACTGGATCAATTATTTCTATATAAGGACCTGATGGATAGAGACTCATTTATAAAAGCATATAAGATAAGATAAGATAAGATAATTATATTTATGCCCAACTAATGACCACAAAGTAGGTAAAAGGGACTGTTGAGTACAATGATGTATATACAAAGCGAGAGAACCAAATGGTCTCCTATAAAAGACATAATGCATAAAGTAAATCATTTGGCCCTAGCAGAGAAGATCCAGGAGCTAATAGGTCTAAGGATCAGACCCATATCTCCTAACATCTGAGGTTGAATGAATAACAATGAAGAAACTCAACAAACTCTGTTGGCCTGATGAAGAGTCGATGGCAAGTGCAGCCTGTCCACTAAATCGTATCTTCGAGGGGTTCACACGTTATTGAATGCTGGAGGACCTAGTCTATCTCCCAGGAATGGATCCGAGACGGAACTGCTACTGAGATATCGTGTGGCAGGGTGAGGTCCCACGAATCCTCACTGATCTAGAGTCTGGATACGTACTCGTATCAATCGATCTCTTGGTGCCCCTATCTGAAGGTAGTACCCTGAAAAATGTCATGATCCTCTGTGTGGGGTCTGGTCTGATGGGAGGCTAAAGAATATTTGCTCGAAACCTAAGATCCTCCTGCATATATAGGGCCAAACATCTCTGATCAGGGTACCTGAAAAAGTCAGTGAGGGTTCAAGAATCTCTGAACAAGCAATGAAACCTTCCTCTGATGTCGTAGTAGACAGGGCATCCAAGGATGAAGTGCACCTCGGTCTCCACTTCCTGTAAATGACATACTTGGCAGTGTCTATCTAGTTTATCCCCCTAGTGGTGTGTCTCTACCCGAAGTCAATGAGAACCTACTCTGAAATGCCCTAGATGAATTTGAAGAGCATGCATTCAGTGGTGAAATGTATACTAGGGTCGAACAATGAGCCTGTCTCTCAACTCCAAGAAGTGCTCAGTGTAGAAGGCCATCTTTGGGCACAACCCTCCTAGAGGATTGACCCAGGTGACCTGGACGAACTTCCTATAGATGTCCTCCCTGATGATCTTTTTTAGCTTCTGTCTAGTAGGTAAAAGGTGACTAGGAGCATCTAAGGAATATCAGAAAGGAGGGAGATGATCCAACTAAATTCCCATTGACTCTAAGAGGTTCGAAACTCATGTAAACCAACATCTGGCTCGACCTAAGGGAGTAGAACGGGCAATAGTCTCAGAAGATCAATATGCCAAGTAAGGATAATGGTCCCTACTCTTTATCGAGTCTGCCAAGCTCTGGACACGAAGAAAGAATGAAACTAATCTGAAAACTGTCTCAAGCCGAAAGGGTTGAGCTCCAAACTCTGCAAGGATGATGTGCTGCAGCACTGTAAGTTTGCACCTAATTATGCGGCGGAGAAGAAGAATCTGGACTCTCTTAGTTGAAGCCCAATCTGACTCAAGTAAAGATAGTCCCCAAATCTCTAAGCCATATAGAACAGTGGGACGAATCAAGGTTTCGATGAGGCTCATCTTGGACGAGATGTCCTAGAAGTGATGTCGAAAGCATTATCTCTCGAGAAGGGCTATGGATCCATATCCTTTGTTGATCTGAGGCTAAAGTGCTGGTCGCAAACTAAAGCGAGGACCTGAGAATTGCACCCCCAAGTAAGTATACGTGTTGGTGATCTCAATCTCCTCCCCTCTAAATAGAAAGTGAAGGTTTGAGGTTTTCTTCACCCTATTGAAGATCATAACCTTGGTTTTACCCAGGTTGACCGTCAACTGTCGATGGAAAAAAAATAGAGCTAAGGCATCCAGCTGCCTCTGTAATCCTTCTAGGGATGAGGAGAGGAGGACCACATCGTCAGAAAAGAGTAGAATAGATATCAGAACCTGGTGAAGAAGGCAGCCATCAGTGTCCTGGATATGCTTGTGCTGAAATGCTTCCAACTCATCAATATAAATCCCAAATAGGGTAGGGGACAATGGACAACCCTTTTTAACACCAATAGTGCTTCGAACGAAATCAGGCATCCCATGGGCTATGTGAAGACGACCAAGAAGGGACTCATATAGGTGCATAATATCGGTCAATATGGTTGCATAGATGCCAATATGTCTGAGTCTCTAGAGCAAGGCCTCCCTCGGAATAGAGTCAAAATCTTTCCAAAAATCTATGAAACAACAGTAGACTTTCAAAGAGCAGTGTTGTGCCTCCTTAATCACAGCGCGAAGGGTGAAGATGTGGTCAATGGTCTGATGATCTGGTCAAAAACCTGCCTGTCCCCTAGCTCTGAATTGTCTTTGCTCAAGGTCATTGGAGAGTTTCCTATGTAGAACAGTAGCATACAACTTCAAGAATGTGTGACCCACCATGATCGTTCTGTAGTTATTGGGATTTAAGCTGGAACCTAACTTGTGGATCGGATGGATGATGTGGTGTGCCCACGTTGATGGAAAACCTTCACGGATTACATGGTTAAAGAGATCAACCAAGTAGCTAACAAAAGCACGGAAATCATGCTTAAAGAACTCTGCTTGGTAGCCTTCCTCATCAGCTGCTTTGCTGTTGTTCATCACCCAAATGGCCTCTCTAATATCTCTGTCTAAGAATAGATAACAGGAAGAGGGTGGGGAGGTAACATGAATTTGGGCCTGCTCGGGAATATCATAAAGGTTAGAAATGTGAGAGAACATGGATGTAGGGTTGAGGTCAGGTGGAAGAGGGGAGCGTCGGGGAAGGATGGTATGCCAAAATTGTTTAGGGGAGTGGGCAAGGAGAGTAGAAAATTCTCGTCTTCTATGGGAGACAAAGAGTCATTTCTTGTGATGAAGGAGACGACGATAAGAAGCTTTGAGGCCGGAGTAGAAGGGTTGAGAGTGGGTGAAAGCATATCGAAGTTCTCAATGTAGAGTCTTGCATTCATCATCGTACTATTTGTTCATGGGGAAAGATCCAACTTTAGGGGAGGTGGAAGTCGAACCAGTGGAGTGGGGGAAGCATTTGATTGTTTTCAGAAGCAAAATCAAGAAAGGAGAACTAGGTTTTCGATGGGAGCATCTTGTGTAGGGTAGAGGAGGAAATGTTAATTTCTCCTTCATCAAATCGGAAGGTAGTTTAGGGTGGGCCCCGAGGGGAGGGTCAAACCAAAGAGAGAAGGAAAGAAGTGCATGATCATCAAGGGGGATGGGGGAGACTGAGAAATGGCAAATACAAGGGAGCAAGTTATGGCTAGCGAGTACATAATTAACTACACTCGCACCCCCGCCATATGGCCGGCAAGTGAAAAAGTGAGAGTCTGGGAAACAAGGGAGACTATTTAGAATCAACAACTCCTGAGATTCCCCCAACTACAATAGATATTTACCATAAACTGTAATGGGCCCTAAAGCATTATCTGACATCCGATGAAGCCCTACTGAATTTGGACCTATCCCCTGGGTACAAAATACATCCTCTGATCAGTGATGGAGAGGGATCTGGAGATCTCTAGTGCGAGCATTGAAGTCACCTAGGAGGATGACTTCCCCAACAACACAATATTGGGTGATGTCGGTGTACAAGTCTATAAATGGATCCCCATTCGAGCCATTATGGACATCAAATGGTGAAGAGGCTGGGGGGAAGTAACAAAATGCAATGTAGATGTCCCTCAGAGGAGAGACCCTGACGCTAATCCGAATCCACATAATTTTGGAAAACTCATCTTTGGCTACCAAAGATACCCTGTTCCGGAGTGAGTCACTAGCCAAACAAGTAACTCCACCTAATCCTCTAACCCCTCCTGTGCTCCTCGTCTCTTGCCTACAAACTAAGTCCAATGTTAACCTGCAATATCTAAGAGGGGTCAAACGGGACTCGCATGAGTCTCGGTCACAAAGAGGATGTTCGTTGATTCAAGAGAATCATACAAGAGTCTTGGTGATGACCAAAAATATCCATTGCCATTCCAACAACGGGTAGAAATACATGTACCTTGTTGCCCCCCCAAGCGGGCCCATCATTTGGAACCTCCAGTTCAGGGTTTCCACCAAGGTGGGAAGGAGTCCTGAATAACTGCCCGGAGATTCCTGATAACCGCCCATTTCCCTGCCTGTCGTGCTCTCATAACTTGTTCTCTGGATTGTTTAAGTTCCACGACCTGTGCTCGAGTGAGATCCTCGTCCAAGAAAATCTTGTTGGGAAGAGAAAACAACTTCTGCTTAGCCTTGAGGGCACAGAGTTTATCAGATGCAATCTGAAACCTGAGGAAGAGAGTGGAGTCGTAGCCCAGCTAGGCTCTGTCCAGAGCTATATCAAGGAGGTTAAGGGTGTCCCGAAGGAATCTAGCCCCCACTTCCATAGGATCCGAAGAGGGGTGGGCCAAGGGGAGACCTCTCACCTTGAGATTCAATTCTCTTGCTTGTCTGTTGCATTTTTCCCCAATTTTTGCTTGTACCACCTCTTCAACTACTGCAAGAGAAGTAGGAGTTTTATCCTTCTTTCGAACCACTTGTACCCAAGAATTGATGTGTGTCTTCGTTTCTTGTTTGAAGGTGTCTTGTTGGGATCGGAATTCTTCTTTCTTTCTTTTAAGGTCAAGAATTTATGCATGCAGTGCACCATTTGAAGGATGGAGAATTTCCTGCTCTTTAGTTTCATGTAACATATTCTTAAGGGATCAATTATCCCCCTCCACCTCTGAAACTCTGGCAAAGAGGGTGTGTATTTCTGAACGGAGCTACTTGTTTTCAATTTCGAGAAATTCCATTTTCCGCAGCATTTGTTTTTCCAAGGCTGTCCAGAATGAGAAATCAGACTCTGGGCTAACTACCACTTGCTCTTGCTGGTTTTCAATAGCTGATAATTCAGCAAGGCTAAACATGTCATCTTGGCACAATTTTTCTTTTTGCATGAATCCAATCCCTGTATTTGGAACCTATTCTTTTGTCTCTGTCTGTTCCTCAGCAGTAAAATTCATCAAAGGATTTAGAGAAAACCTATCTACCACCATCTTGGTATTAGAGTCATTGTCAAATTTAGTGAGCAAATTTCGTCAAACACTTGACGTGCCTCCTCAGGCTGCCTGTTCTGTTTCAATAATCTGCTTGTTCTGTTGCAGTATTCTGCCATGCTCCTCACTACTGCTCTATTGTTGCTATCCGTTTCTTGTTTCGGGAACTCTACCTGTTATCCGCTGTCTCTTTTGGTGAGTCCTATGAATGGTGAGTCATGTTGAGAGAACTTTCATTGGGCCATGGTATAATAGGATTTGCAAATGCTTCTTTCCATTGTTTGATACAATTAAAAATGGGTGTATCAACTTAAATCAAAAGTTAAGGTTTCAGACCTACAGAGGTCATGATTTTGTGTTCAAGACTACGATGAAATGAAGGAAAAGATTAAAGGATTCACAAAGGTTTCACAGAGTTAGGTCAGAGCTAAGGTTGCTCAGAGCTAAGGATGGCGGTTTGCACAGGAAAACTGGATTCCTTGCAATGGATTTTTCCTCCTATCAGGAAGGAAAGATGCATGTCTTCATCAATCGACCAATTTTTCAGTTGACAGAGGTCGGATTCGGTCTCGCAAAGATAATGTCGTGAAGCCTTCGTCGTTTCCTTCGGCGCAAAAACCGAGCAATTGACATAACCTATTATGCATAGATATATTCTCCTTTGCTACTGTGCATCATGTACATTTCTTCATTCGATGTTTGAATGTAAGTACATATCTGGAATTCAACATATAACCTAGTTTGGGATCTGACCATTGGCCAATATGGTTAGAAGTGGAAATCAAAAGGATCCCACACAATTGGCCTTTCTGGTTTGAAAACTTTTAGCTTTAGTGCAAATATTTCCTCCCCAAGCTAGAAGAGTGGTGGAAGGAAATATATGTTTGGGAGAAAAATGGATGCGCACCATGCAACTTAAACTAAAAGAACTAAAATTGTGCATCAAGCAATGGAACCAGGTAGAGTTTGGGGACATATTTCAGGAAAAACACAAGTTGGAAGGGGGAATGGAGGATATTCAATCAACAATAATACAACAAGGGTGAGTGGAAGCACTAGTTGAAGAGGAAAGTCACATATTGCAGGACTTAGAATCTCGTCGACAACAGGAGGAAACCTACTGTAGGAAGAAATCTCATATCCAATGGCTTCGCGAAGGAGAGAAGAATTTTCACTTCTTTCATAAAGCCCTATTAAATCACAGACAACATAACTGCATATACTCCTTGAATTCGCAACAAGGTACAAGGCTTGTGGAGCATGAGGACAATGAAGAGGAACTTGTAGCATTCTACTAGCATCTCTTCTTAGAAGAGCAAGAAGATTAGAGTGAAGCCATCACTAGAATTTCATATCACATCCCCAAATTGATCACTTTGGAGTAAAACACAACCCTTATGTGAGAGATAGCATTCTTAGAGTTGGAGGAAGCAACCAGGGAAATGCCCAACAACAAAGCCTTGGGACCGAATGGGTTCACCACCGATTTATTCAAGGTGCATTGGCCATTTATTGGGAGTGAATTGCATGTTGTTATTGAGGAATATTGTTGATCCGGATTTAAACAGGAACATAACAAATTACAGAGATAACCATAAACACAAAGATGCAGCGGAAATAATACATCATTTCATTAATGTAAAATACTGAAATATGCTTACAAACAGAAATGCAAATAAAGAGCTAGGGCAATGGTAACTTATCTCTGAGAAGAGGTGTGGCGGCTACAAGCCTCTGAACTATGGTACAATGAGGCTCGAAGGCCTATTTATTGTTGAGAAACAATGGAAAACCCTAAACATC
>APFE031017466.1:75967-86009 GCA_000404065.3 Pinus taeda
TATTGTTGAGAAACAATGGAAAATCCTAAACATCCAAAAACCTAACCCTAGAAGATGAAACACCAAACTGTGGGCCCCGTTTGGGTAAATTGGTACATCAACTTCCTGGGGTCATAACTTTGGCATACGATCTTTGTTTGATGCACACAATATCTCGTTAGAAAGATCTATTCGAGAACTACAACTTTGGGAAGAGAAACATTCGTACATAGACCCATGTTGCTTCAAAATGGCTACGGAAGTTCAGGACCCAAAAAAATGCTAAAAATAGTAAACTGTGCTACAATTAAGGAAACTGAAAAGCTGAAAGAAACAATGGTGGGGGTCCAAGTGGACTTTGCGGGTGGCCACCAATATCCACCTGGATCAATTGTTGCTCTCAACAGGTGTGGTAAGGTCTAAATGCCACTTTCTTAACCTTAATTCCTAAAACAAATCACTCTAAGGAAGCTAGTGGTCTTTGCCCAATAGCTTTCTATAATGTTATTTATAAGATTATTTATTCAGTCATTGTAAGAAGGCTCAAACCATTACTGAAGCACCTCATAGACCCTGAGAAATCGGGTTTCATTGAGGGTCACCAAATAATAGATGGAATTGTCACCGCTCATGAAATGGTGCATTCATTGAAGCGGAGCAAATATCCTGGCATGGCGATCAAGTTGGACCTCTCTAAGGTGTATGATAGGTTAAGTTGGGATTACTTGCCTAAAATCCTTGACACCTTTAGCTTCTCTCTAAAGTGGGTTCACTGGATCCGGTCCCTCATATCATCCCCCTTTTTCTCTATTATTATTAATGGGTCTCCTTCTCAGATATTCTGGGCTTCTTGGGGCCTTTGCCAAGGAAATTTGTTGTCTCCTTTTATTTTTATACTGGCAGCAGAGGGACTTGGTAGATACATCAAAACAACATTTAATCAGGGCATTATAAAAGGCACAATATTGTGCGAACATGATATTCCTTTTTCCCACTAGCAATTTGTAACTGATATCATGTTGTTTGGTGAGCCGTCAATCCAAGAGATAAAAGCTTTGGAGTAAATCCTCTCGGACTTTCAAGAAGATTTTGGTACTCAAACAAATGGAGAGAAATCAAACATGTACTTGTTCAGCACAAATAAAATGGTGCAAAGGAACCTAGCTAGATCATTGGGGTTTCGAATTGGAACTCTCCCAACAAAATATCTGGGTATTCCCTTGGTTGGAAGCTTGATGAAGGTTTCACTCTAGGCATACCTTAAGGAAAATTTATCTGGCATACTCTCTGATTGGACCTTCAGGGATCTTAATCTCCCCAGTCGCATTGTTTTACTTAAAGCGGTTCTCTAGGCCCAACCAATTTTCTATTTGACGGTGTTACTTGCTCCAAAAGGGGTGTATAAATATATAGTTTCCACTTTCAGGGAGTTCCTTTGGCAAGGAGCTAAGCAGGCCAAAAATTGGGCACTAGTCATGTGGGAAAAGGTTTGCAACCCAGAGGGTGGTGGGGATTTTGGTTTGAGGGCTATGGAAATGCTCAGCAGAGTTATGGGCATTAAAATTTGGTGGTAGTGGCTTTAAGGAGGACCAAAACTCTGGAAGAAGATATGGCAAAGGAAATATAGCCCAATGAGGGGCCAAGATGAGATGGCTAGGTTCCATGAATTTCCATAGGGGTCCTCGATCAAGAACTTGGCAAAGGCTGCCCAAAGGGAGTTCATACAAGATCACGTGATTTAGGAAATCCAGAATGGAGGAACAAATTGATTCTGGGAAGACTCATGGCATCAATTCTCAAATCTAGAAAATCAAGAGGATCTGATGCACATCAAAGAGCTTACCTAAAGAATAGGGGCGACAGTGGTAGCAGACTGTTGGGATACTAGGCATAAGCAAGACCATTGGAGGGTTTGGAAGGAGGACAATGAATGGAACCATGCTATCAACTAGCAAGAATGGCATTGCTTGAATGATCTCCTACAAGAGAGGAAGATTTAGGTAGCCCAGGATGGAGACCAATTACGATGGGGCTATTAGACACAAGGGATGTTTTCTAAAAAAGAGGCCTACAAACTATTAGCCAACCATACAAATCTCCCTAAGGATGCCTTCTGGCACAAATTTTGGGGAGGGAAACTATGGCCAAAAGTGGCTAGCTTCTTATGGTTTATTGGGGGACATCGTTTACTGACCTGGGATTTGTTGCAACGTAAAGGATTTGCAGGCCCTTCTTGGTGCCCAATCTGCCAAAAACAAGAGGAGACTTCAGAGAACCTACTCAACACCTTCAGAGAACCTACTCAACACCTGCCTTCAAATGGAAATTCTATGGAATAGAATTCGAACACTATTTGGGCACCTTGACAGATCTCGCAATAGTTTGTGGGAAACCATTGAAATATGGAGACCCACTCCATTTCACAATCCTATTGTCAACTGAGCCTTAGTCTTGATACAAAGCCTCTTTCCATGGAATGTATGGAAGGTGAGGAGTAGAATCGTTTTCAAATACAACAGGAGTAGTGGAGACAATATCTAACATAGAATTAGGTTGAATATTAAGAAAACAATTCCCTTAGAAGATTGGTCAGAGGAGGACTAGAAGGTTGAAGGACTATAGGCTCAAATTTTAAGGGACTTGGAGATATCTCGTTGCTTGGTAGCTCCTAGTCCTATTAGGCAAGTTTTGGGGACATCACCTGTGATCTTCTCACACCCTCCCAACGACTTCATCAAACTGAACTTTGATGGAGCCTCCAAAGGGAACCCGGGGCTAGGGGGTATGTAGGAATTTTTAGAGATGATAGAGGTCAGCCCTTGGACTCTATGCGGGACACTATGACAAAACAAGTAACAATGTAACTGAATTTTCAGCCTTGGCACAAGGTTTGGCCATCGCTCGAGATAAGGGGTATCAATGGGTCCAAATAGATGGGAACCCACTACTGACAATATCAGTGGTGAAGAAATTACTAAGCGGTTCACTCGTGCATAAGTCCATCAAAAGTTAGCAGCTAGATCTCTTAGTTCATTAGATTCATTCCTTGGTGCTCTCATTCCCATACGTCATAATAACCCATCTGTTGAGAATAGGGCACAAAGTTGCGGACCTGTTTGTGAATTGGGGGAGCCAAGTTCATAACTTGTCAATCTCACATAACTAGCCCCATCTAGACCCCTTGGATTAGATGGACCAATTGAATCACATTGTGGAGGAAAATATGGAGACCCCGATGGCGGTGGGTGAACACGGTTTACGTAGCTTGGCTGAGGGAGGATGGGACCCATGCGAAGGACACGTGCATTAATGGGAAAGGGTGGCCAAGACAAGTTGCGTCAGGGAGATAGAAATCTTGAGAAAGTGAAATGGTGGTATAAACTCTCTGCGGTCAATTGTTTTCTCCATTACTGGGCTCTTGGTATTGATGATAGCGAGGGTGGTAACACTGACACTAAGTATGCATAGGCCACCAACCTAAGCATACTCATTTGTTTGGGTAATTTGGCTCTTGTTGTTTTCGTCATCTAGTGGGATTTGTCTTGGAGCACGCTTGTTTGGAAATCAGTTCGCATAGTGTGGGATCCCAAAGAGAGGGTTCATGGAAGTTCGCAGTGTAATCATGTAGCGCTAGCTAGAGATTTAGCCCTGCTGGTACAACTTGCGGAGCCTAGTCTCTGCATAACCCTCAGAAACTTCGTTGGTGCTTTAGTAAGTTCGGTATCTTCTATTTGGATAAATATTTCCCTTGGTTTTGTGTCGGAGACATGTTTCTTGTGTTGTTTCTTATTCTTTCTCTGGCGGGGTGCTTTTCTGTGGCAGAAAATTGAACCAGGGCACTCTAAACACTGGCCCTCAGGTAGTGGGAGGGCGAAATTGGGTTTTGTATTAGCCACTAAGGTTCTCATGGGGAACTTATTCCCTAATTGTTGACAATTCTAGTGACCCTAAAGGGTGGGGAAGTATTGGAATTTTGGGAGTGAAACTCAGAATTGTGGTTCATTTTTTCTTTCACCTCGGTGTTGGGTCAGGGGGGTGTGTGGGTGTGGGCCTTGTACTTGCCTTGTAACAAATTCCCTTTCCTGGTGTATTTGTGGTAACATGGTAATGTTGAGGCAGCGCAAAAGAGTCCGACGAGGAGTGGGGCCTCACGGCTAGCCAGTGGGTAGGGTTGGTCGGGCAGGAGCAATAGAAGAGGATGAGGTTGTGAGTACTAAGTTAGCGAGGGAGGTGGCCTGGGACCGGGTCCAGACGCCTAGTCGGGTGGAGCAGCCGCCATAATGGAAACCATGGACATGTAGATGAGAAGTATATTGGCTAAGCTAGAGGAAATGAGACAACAGAGATATGATAACCAAAATGAGGTCATATCATTCGTAAACAACTTGCAACAAAAGGAGTGGAATATTCTTGATCGACTGACATCTTTGCAAAGGATCCAAAGACATACCAACGAATGACTTGATGAGATGGATGCGCTCCTTGCTCATGTGAAATTCCATGTTCATAGGGGTCCTAGACATCCTGTGGCTCTGAAAGTTGCTCATGTACATGATTTTCCTCCTTGATCTATGTTGATTGTTGGTTGTCTTTTTATTCTATGTGTTTTTTGGGCTATCTGGTCTTTTTGTCTTTGGAGATCATGTAAAAATGAAACTTTCTACTTAGCTTTTACATCACTCTCATGGCTAACAAATATGGTTGGGGTGAAGCCAAGAGAGCAATAGGATGCATGTATATACAATGTAACATTTTGATGAATTAATGAACAATTTTTGACCCAAAAAAAAGCCTAATTATAATTTTGACAACTTAAGAGAAAGTGTTTTTCATCTTCAACCCTCTTAGCATTAAAAAGCTTGGAAACTCTTTCATCCCATCATGTGAGAATTGACCAAGGAACAATTTCACCATATAGCTCATGAAAATTTATTCTTATGTTAACCATATTTATTTCCTTCTAAACACTAGGCAAGATGGAGAAACCCTTTAAATTTTCAAAATTTGTATTGGTCACTTATAATATCTTAATTTATATATTTCTAACTTTATATCACTCCACAATTTCTCTTTAAACTTTAATATAATAATATTTTCAATATTATCTTAATTATATGAAATGATTTAACTGCTATGAGACATCTTTATACCATCTCATTTGAATTAAATTGAAAAAAATTTAAACTCTTTTTACATATAAAATATATAAATAACATTATTATTATTTATATATATTAAAAATGTAACATTTAATATAATATTGTAAATATAAATTTTAATTTTAATTTATTAATTAATACAAATTTTAATCATTATTTATAAATAATTTAATAAATCAAGATTCACATTTCTAATTTTCCGGTGGCAATGTTTATTATGTAGCATTTCTACCTATTAAGCTTAGTATTATGTGGAATTTATCTGTCCGTCATCCAAGTTGAAATTTTTCTCATACCATCCAAATATAAATTAAAAAAAAAAAAACTAAAAATTAAATTCAAAAAAATTAAATAACCATACAAAATATTTAAATAATTGTTAGAGCCGGAAAAAAAACAAAACTATGAAAGCGGTTGGAAACATGATTTTGATGACTATATATGTCTGAAAGCGCCTGACAACATGATTTTGATTTTTTCTAGTTGAAGAAAAAAAGCCCCGAACAAAATTTGAAAAATAAGCTTGCGAGTCTGTGAGCTACAACCAAATTTAATAAAATTTATCCGTGCGCTGGAAGCCGATGGCTAAACCAGATCTGTTACAGACGCCTCTATAAATACCCGAATTCATTTTCAACAGAAGACGGAATTAAAAGTACATGTATTACTTTTTATTTGGGAATTCTTCCAAATCATTTTCCATGGCGTTGTTGAGCCATTTATAGGCTTCATCCATGAACGAAGGGCTCAATCTGATCATCAGAACGCAGAATTCATGTTCATTCAGAGCCCCATCGCCGTCTAAATTCCCCTCCTCCATCATCGCCCGCAGCTCTGAGTCCGTCAGGGAATCCAACCCTAAAAGACCCGAATTCCTCTTTAAGCTCTCCAAAGTTATCAGGCCCAGCCGAGGATCTGCCAGAAGACGGAAACCGTTACACAGCTCCGCCATGAATTCGCGCTCTCCCAATTTCTCCGCCATAAGTGGCAGGAAATCCTCGAATTCTGCCATTATTGTCAATGCCGAAACCCTAATTGAAACCTCAATTTCGTCTTTAATGCAGGCGAAGGCGCTTAAAGCTTGAACTGTGTTGTGAAATGGGGAGGGTTTGTGGTATTGATATAGCCTCCATAGTCGGCGCGCAAAGGAACAGGGCACCGTGACGCGGACATGAATTGTGCGAAATTGCATGTGCGCTGTCCAGAGGATTCAGAGCTGTGATGGAGCCATCACAGCTTTAAAGAAAAAGTCGGCGCCCAGGGGTCTTCCACTGAAATTACAAAGGTGGGACTTTCGGTGAAGGCGGGGCGGGAGTTGTTGGTTGGATCCGCGTCCCGTGAGAGAGACGATAGGAGAAGTCAAATGATGAGCATGAAAATCCGTTATCATCGCCCTTGGAGTGGGAAGCTATGATGTCAATGTACACAACTTCAAGTTTTTATTCTATTAAAATCAACTTATACAGAATCACTTATTGCTGGAGACCTATTTCCTCCCTAACTTGGTCAATAAATAGTTTATTGAGCCATTACAGTTATGTCAACCTAACAATCTTAGTGTCTATTAGGCTCCAACTTTGACATATTTTTGCACTGTTAGTGCATTTCTTTTGCCTTTGTATTCCTTCACAAACACTACTCACTATCCCTATCACTACATTATTCATGATTTTGACATACAGTCATCCAAAGAGTTGTAGAAGGTAAAATGTTGTTGGTATCTCTGAATTCCCAATTTTTATGAATATATAAATTAGATATGTTTTTTTTATAGCATTACCGTAATTTATTTTTGTAACTATAACATGTAGATTTGGTAACATATGTTTTATTGGCATATGTGCGTTTTTCAAAAACAAATTTGGCCACATAGCTTTTAATCATAGGGTGTGCGAGATGATGTGGCTCCTCTTGAATCAACTCTAGATTGTACCAAGATAGCACCAACCGTTAGTCAAAGCCCAAGTGAGCAATATGCCCCAAACAACAACTTCTCACAATGGTTGAAAAATGATTCCAGTGATGATGAGAATTTCATGCATTCTACATCTTGAAATTCTCAACTATATCAATGAAGATGATGTTCTTCCTTTTATCTCCATTGGTTTGAGGTGGTGGCATTATCCTTTGTAATTTCGTTGTGATCCACATAAAGGGAGATTGAGCAAGTCTCTTGGATCACCACTTCCTTTACATTGTAATTGATAAAAATAGGAAGGCTTAGCAAGATTGAGACGAGGGACAGAGCAATAGAAGAATTGATGAACGTTCATATTGTAATTATTTGAATTTTGACATGTTGATGATAATATAAAACTCTGTTCTTATATATGGTGTTATCATTTATCTCCTAGTATTGTAGTCTTCTCTAGCAATGTATGCCAAGTCAGGCATGAGCTCCTCTCTCTTGTATGTGTTGCCTTGTTTTTATTAATTAATAGATTTATTGTTCAATTGTGTTGCCTTGTTTTCATTATTTAATAGATCTATTGTTCAATAGTTTCCTTAGATTCATTGCATGAAATTTATGTTTGATACTTGGCTTAGTAGTGTGTTACAGGGTTGTCCACTTATATTGATATCTAATGAATTGCACATATAATTATTGCATAAACCCTCTGACCATAGGGACAAAGTGAAAGATTATGACCCATGGCTTTAATAATTGCAATCCCTAATCCCTATAGATGTCAATTCAAATGAATAACTCTTGTATTACCCACTTAGTTGGTTTGTATTTCTTGATAGAGTAGGATTTAGTCTTACACATACTCTCTTAGAAGCCTTAGTCTCGAATTGATAATTTAATATAATAAAATTTATGCATATAAATTTTCAGACATTTTTTGCGTCGTTGTTGAAGAGATGCTAAAGAGATTAGAGCATCAATGGTTTGATTCTTTTTTCCTTTCATTTTTATCTTTTTATTTCTACATCATGATTTTTTGTAGCACCAACATTTACAACTTGGAGGAGGAGAAACAATAAGATGAAGGGGTAAGAAGATGCACGTTCACTTTAGTGAGTTTCTCCAAGACCTCCTATTGGAACAATGTATTTCACTGATTTAAATGTGTTTTCTTTTACTTTGCTAAAACCATGAGTAATTGATTCATGGAAAGGAGAACATAAATTGTCTAAGGAAACTTGGTCATAACAAGGTCTTGGTAACATAAGGGTTCAAGTACATGAGCATTGCCAAGATTGATTAAGTTTTCTTTGAATGTGGTTTATTTTATTTGTACAAGTTAATTTCATTCATATATTAAAAGTGGAAATATTAAAGGATAGGTAAAGAGGTTCCACTTGTATTAATCCATTTGTAGGCAAGAACTCTAGACCAACAAGAAAATTTGAAGAGGCTCAAGAATCTATTGAGTAAAAGAGAGTAAGTTACCACAACATATTTTTCATATTCATGTCCAAGTTTAGAATTATAACTAGGGAAGAGTCTGCATCTCAAGAAGCAATTGAAGAGCAAAGGATTCATGAGCAACTTCCAAAAGAAGAAGAGCCATAAGTTGTTCTCATTCATTTTTTCAAGCATGCAAGGGAGATCAAACGACCATGGACAACATTTAATGGAGAGAATAAATTAAAGCCAGGCATTGAGAAGATTGTTTTCAGATGTAACTTTCGGAACTTCAAGTTTTTGGCAATGCCCTCTGGATTAATGAATGCTCCAACCACTTTTCAGAGATGTATGAATTAGGTCTTTAAGAGTCAGTTGAGGAAATTTTTTTTGTCGATATTCTTTGATGACATCTTGATTTTTAGTCAAACTTGGGAGGAGCATATGCAACATCTTTAGGAGGTATTAAGTGTCTTAGAGAGTGTATCTCTATATGCTAAGGAGCAGGGATGGAATTTGACGGGCATTTTGCCCGTCATAAGGCTTTTTGCACGTATTTGATGGCTGGAATTTGTCATTGCCCGTTTTGAGTGACGTGCCTGGAAGAGTGAAAGACGGATTTTTGACGTTTGGAACTTTTTCCAAAACGTTTTTACGCACCAAACGTTCTCACGCGGCAAGTTTTTTCATATAGCAAGGTATTTTTTGGGCTAAGTTTTTTAATTGAAAATATGCTAAATTCTAATTAGCATTGGTATAGTTACAAGTTACGCCCCTTTATTTTTCATACAACAGGGTATTTTTTGGGCAAGTTTTTTTAATTGAAAATATCCTAAATTCTAATAAGCGATCAGCGACGGTGACCAATAAACATATTAAATTACAGATCGCATTATCTGGAATCAGAGTAGAGTAGGAACGGTAACTTTCCAGATGGTATATAGAATCACAATCCACCTTGCTTTCTGCTACTTTTACAGAATGTACACCGCCTTGCTTTTATAGAAAATTTGCAAATCAAAGCCAATGTGAAAACCGGGTTAATATTGTTGGTGGCTGGCTTCATCCTTAAATTGCACACAGGCCCATAAGAGCTTTGCGTTGTCTACTTCCTTCACACTTTCTCTCAAGGCATATGCCCATTCAAACTTACTTTGCACGCCCAGTTCAAGATTGACTCCAAGGAAACTGCCAGGAAACTGCAAATCTGCGCTTCAGTTTAGTGATTGATTTTTTTTTCTTCAAACAGTGTGGGTCTGATTGCTGCTACCTTTTAATTTTTGATTTAATAAGTAATTTAATTTTTTATTTCACAAGAGATTTATATGTGTAACTGCTCACAGCTTTTTAAATGATAATTTAAATATATGAAATGGATAACCATCAAGCTTTTTACGGACTGATTATATATTTTAAATGAGCAAATTTCAAATGTTCAACACTTTTTATTGAAACTTCCACAATTGAGTTTTTTCAAATTTTGGTTTTTTTCCTTAGGATAAATATATGAAAATTTTCAACATAATTATTTATTGAATGGTAATTTTTTAAT
>APFE031017476.1:0-19060 GCA_000404065.3 Pinus taeda
GGTAACTCCAGGCTTAATGAGCGAGAGAAAACTGATATTCATATTCATTAGGTAACCTATATTTATATATACAAATGAGACGGATCAGTTCATCTTCTGGATGACTGTCCAGTTCACCCATCCGTTTCGGATTAGGTGTCAACAAATTAGACTTTCAGGTGGCTCTCCATTGGGGATAGGCTCATTATCATCAAAGTTGTACTCTAGTCACTATCTATTTACTCGATGCATCTCTATATGCTGACATTGGAGATCATTCATAAAATCAACGCAATTCTTGCTAGATTTATTTGGTTCGGTAAAGAGAAGCCATGTAAGATTCATTTGGCTAGATTGCCTCTTTTAGCTAAAGTTGTTGAACATGGGGGATGGGGGATCGTGGACACCTTATCATTTAATAGGGCTCTCATTTGCAAAAGCTTGTGGAGAGTGTTAACGCTCAGGTTGTCCCTTGGCTCCTTAAGGGATGTGGCCGAGGTAACCACAAACCAGTCTTTGGACTGCAGGTCCTAGCCTACCTGCAATCAGAGAGGGCTCTCTCTTCGTAATTTAGCTTTGTTTAGGGTGATTTTAGGCTAGTTATTGAGTAGAAGGGGTTTTGTTTGTGTTTTGGTGAGAAGGAGGATGGGGTCAAGTAGAGAGGCAATGCATAGTGTGATAAGTTTCAAACCATTGGGCATGGAGTCAGGGAGTAGGACAACTGGTGTGTTTTCTTGGTCACAAGAGGAATATGGAGTAGGATAGCTGCTCATGAAACAATCATTCAAGCTAAAGAGATGGATTGAAAGGTTAAGGAATGAGATGCAACAAAGAATCTCTCATTTAGCATAATAGAAGGAAGGTGAAAGAGCTCTATCTAGGAGCAGTCAAAGATCCCTAGATAACTACCAAAACAATGGGTGAAGTCGAGGAAATATGAGCCAAAGGGAATTCATATTCATTACCAATTCAGATGAAAACATAAAGAAACAGCAGACCTTGAGCATAGAATGCATCCAAGCAAGTTCTAAGCTAATATTTCTTTCTGCTATTTAGATGGTGATACATGTATAATATGAGCATATATCATTGAAAACAGAGGTGAGAGGTACTTATTGAGTCATGTTGTAGCACTATAATTCCATAATTCACCCTTCAAACATTAAAAACACAGCACACAGTCCATTCTCCAAACTTTCAGCAGTCTTTGATTAAGGAAAACATATCAGATGTACAGAACGAGTCTCTCCTGGAGTGTATCAATCGATTCCCTTCTTAAAACTGTCTAAAGGGTGGTTTATAAAGAAAAAATATTTACAGAGTTCCCTTGAACAGGTGTCAAGGGGGAAAATATCTCTAAAGCAGATGTAAAAGAGATCTGTGTAGTAACTGTCTTCAATTCAAAGTTGTGCTGAAAATAAATGCAACAAAATATCTAAAAGAGCTGTGCTAGGGCAGCTGGCAACTCAAGTCATACAATTGAGGGCTGCGCATGAGAGAGCAGCCTCAAAAATGAGTGAACAATGGTCCTTGAGCCGTGTGCTGGCCTCATGGCCATAACTTTGTAATAACTACGCATTGGGCATGTAGTGCTGCCCTCAAATGTGGCTCGATACTCTGTATTTTCAATAACTGGGCATTGAATCCTTTTGTCTATGCTTTCAAGTAGTCTTAAGTCCCAAAACTGTGAGTTGGTGAGCCGTTACGGATCAGAGCCGCTTTATTGACTTTGCTGGGGCCTTTTGATGTTCACTTGCTTTGGAAAATAAATATCTTCCACTTGAAAACCTTCACCGATACTCTCTGCCGCATCATGATACACTTTGGCATGCATCTGGGCTCCTTCTTGACCTCTGAATGCCTTTGAATTGTTTAATCACCCATTTATGGCCGCTGCTTAGCCTTCTGCTGCCTTTGGAGTCGTTATCGGCCCCTTTGATAACTACTGATCATTTACATATTTCATCTTTGAATTAAAACTCCAACACGAAATCCATTGTTATTGATTGAAGTTACAGAAGGGAAATAATTCCAATAGGTTTTAACTTTTTGTGTCACTGTTAAATACTGAAGCGTTACCCAGCTCGTCGTCATCATTATCTACTCCGTTTTCTCCCCATAAAACAGATTGCCCAAAGAGTATTTCAGCGGTATTGCGTTGCCTTCTAGGAGCTCTCCATCTTGCTGAGAATCGTCTACCATCAGTCAAAACGGCAATGGGACCAAACAAATGAAACAAAAAGAATCTAGTCCACCAGCTTCCAGAGGTAGTTGACAAGGTGTCACTGTCCTCATCTTGGTCAACATGAATTCCATCTTAATTTTCAATAACATGATCCCCAAGCACAATTGCATTGGGCATAACTGAACGAATAGTACTCAACATGTCCTCAAACTCACGAGATAGTTCTGAGTCTCGCCAAGCATGCTGGTGAGCCGGATCTACATCTGTTGTGGGAAATAGTAGCTTAATAGGAGCATCAAAGGACTTGGCTACACTAACCATCACTGGAGTGAAGAATACCCAAAAAATATCATATACAAAGAGTCCTGCCAAGAGGATAGCCCCAGTTTTGAAGGATCCAAGAGATAACATCTCAATACCTTGTATACAAAATGCCAATCCCAAAACGTTGTTTGTTAACCAGTGTTTCTTCAATGCATACCACGTGTAAAAAAAGTGTTCCAGGAATAGCAGCCACAAGCTGTGATTTGGTGAACTCTACTTCCACAGATTTAAAATATAGAAGATGGCAGTTTATTGGTGACTCATTCCACTTCTTTGGCAGAAAACGCTCAATAGCGGGTAACAATGTGGCTGATAACGCAATTATCCCAAGAACGAAAAAGTAACTCGTGAGAATGGCATTGACCAAGTCTTTTGATAAGAACTTGAACAACAAGAATAGTGAAACAAGCACAACACTTCCAATCAGAGGAAAGCACATTGCATGCTCCTTTGACATGGTCTCTGAAGGTGATGCACGCTTGACAGAACGATAGCAACCAACATACATAGTAAGGCATGCTGTCAAGACTACATTAAGGTTTGGATTCACATTTACAACAAGTGGTGCCACTGATAAAATTGGAATAACAATATCACCAAGACCAAGCATAGAATAAGGCCGGGCTGCATCTACATCTGCTGGCCTCACTGTAGGATGAACACTTCTTGCATGTTTACAAAGATCTCTGTAGGTGCCACTAAAAGAGCATGAATCGTAAGAACAACTTCTCGGATTTGAATTAAGATATTTCCTAGCAGCCTAAGTAATCTGCCATCCTCTCACTTCTCCCCGAAAAGGTGGGCATTTCAACTCCACTGAATCATTCACAAGTATCTCAGTAGTTCCACTTCTATCGTGCCTCAGGTTGATACTTGATGTTGTTGTTCCTCCTCCTCTGGATGACCTACCCACCTGTCTGTCCAATTAAAACCTCTCATGTGATTGAGATGGAGGAAGAGGAGTAGACCTTTTTCAAATTGAAAACGGAAACACCCACGCATGAGAAGATGGTTTGAGGATGAAAAACTGGCAAGACAATATCCATAGTCATTATCTTCAATCATGATTCCTGAACCAAATATTTCAGTATCTGTCTCGGTGCCACCAAGCATAGGAAGAAGTTCTAATGAAACGAGTCTGAGATCAGAGTTGTAGAGAGACGAATCGTTTGACATTCTGTGGGGAAGATCCTCGGGAGCTAATACAAATGAATCATCATTGAAAAGGACAAACTCATCCATTTCATGTTCATCTGCCTTATAAAAGGCTGGTAAACGATAATCATTGGTAATTTCATCCTCATTGATTTTGATGTAAACCTTCTTCCTCGGAGACTTGCGACTTGGTTTTTCAGCCTCGCAGTCATTCCCATCTTGAATCGATCTTGCCAGTTTTTCATCCTCCTTAACAACTGGTGCAAAGGAAGAAGCAGCAGTAGAAGACTCAACAACTTTTACCCCTTCAAATCCCTTCTGATGCTTTTTTCACCCAAAACTACGCTGTGTACTTATGTTGAAACCAATGAAAAAAAACAGAGCTTTGTAATGGATGTCTTGCATGGGTTCTGCCTTTACAATCTTGCTGCACTGTTCTCCTGAAGTTAATGCTATGGTCAGAGCATTTAAAATGGATGACTTGGATTGGACTGTCTCCATAATTTTGTTGTTGCTCTTCTAAGAATGGTTCAAAGCAATCAGATTGCTTATATATATAAAAAAAAAGAAAAGTGCTAACATATATACAACTACTAATATACAAATATATACACAGGAGCATTGTATCCCTTAAAAGGGATCTCAATAATGTTTCAACATTTGGCCATTAACAGGGTCGTCTTCCACTGTGCTGTCATCTATAGATTTGAGAAAATACGTGTTATTGCCCTGCACAGTGCTGATAACAAATGGGCCTTTCTATAAAAAATCGAACTTTGTATGCTTCCCCTTGTCTTCTCTTCGTGAGTCCCACCTTAGAACTTTGTTGCCAACACAGAAATCCTCAACCTTATTCCTCTTGTCAAATATTTTCTTTAGCTTGTCTTGCAAGATCTGAGCTCTGTTGTAAACTTGCTCTCTGGTTTGCTGAAGATGAATGGTCTGATTAATTCATCGTTGAATATCATTTGGTTCAGCTCAAATTTCTTGTAGCAGCTTAATCACAGGAATACCCAAAGAAGATGGAAATCTGGCCTCCATACCATATACTAGCTCATAAGGGCTCATCCCAATGGATCTCTTGGTTGACAGTCTGTTTGCCCAAAGGGCATTAATAAGCTTTTTGTGCTAGTTCTTCTTGTTTTCTTCCAGCACTTTCTTGATGATATTAATCAGGCTCTTGTTGGAAGATTCGGCCAAGCCATTGCCTTAAGGATAATAGGTTGTGGAGTGGCACAGAGTGATGTGGAATTTGTGGCAAAAATTAATCATTTTTTTGGATTTGAAGGCAGCAGCGTTATCTGTAATATTCTTCTCAGGGCAGCCAAATCTAGAGAGGATGTTGGTTTCAAGAAATTGGATAATGGTGGAGTCATTGGCTTGCCTGCATGGGATGGCTTCAATCCACTTGGTGAAATAGTCGGTGGTTGTTAGAACCCATTTGTGCTGGCCTGAGGAAGAGGGACAGATTTCTCCAATGAAGTCAAGACCCCATTGTTGAAAAGGCTTTTTGATTGAGATGGGCTTAAGGGGCAAGGGCAACAGCTTTCTTTTGCCTTCAAAGATCTGGCATTTGTGGCATGAGACAACAAACTTTTTTACATCTGCAAACAAAGAGGGCCAATAGAAACCAGCCCTTAAAATCTTGTCAGCAGTGGAATTCCAATATAAATGTCCTCCACAGTCCCCTGCATGGAACTCTTTCATAACATTGTCAGTTTCATTGATAGTTAAACAGTTCAGCAATATTCCTTCATGGTTTTTCCAAAACAAAGCACTATCTATGACACAAAACTTTGATGCCTTCATCTTTAAAAATCTCTTTTTGGTCCTGGACAATCCTGGAGGAGCACACAGGTTTAACAATATATAACAAACATCAGCATACCATGGGGATTGCAAAAAGGTCTCACTGATCTGTGGAGTCGCCAACTCCTGTTCATTGTCCAGCTGGTTAATGTCTAGGGCTTGAAAATTGGTTTCAGACAGCAGTTTGGCTAAACCTTGTCCCTTTATGAGCTTGGTGGGTCTTATTTCAATGTCATATTCAAGGATGTTTGCAATCCACTTGCCTCTTTTGCCTTCTAATCCCTCTTGAGTTAATATGTCTTTTACAACAGAATTTGGGACATAGGCAATCACATGTGAATATAAAATGTAAACTCAGAAATCTTTAATTGCCTTAACAAGAGCATAGGCCTACTTATCCATGATTTGGTATTTCAAAGGAGCATCTCTAAGGGCTCTGCTAAAAAATGCAATTGGTTTCTCATTTCCTTGGTCATCCTTTTGCAAAAGGACAACAACTATAGTGTGATCTGAAGCAAAGGAAAAGATGCTAAAATCCTTATCAAACTGTGGGCTTGTGAGGACCGGAGTTTGGGTTAATGCAACTTTAATACTCTCAAATGCTTGCTTGGCCTCTAGAGTCCATTTTACCTTGGAATCCTTATTTAACATGTTGCTTAACAGTCTTATCAGCTCAGCCAAGTTTGGGATAAATCTCCTTAGGAAGTTGATTTTTCCAAGGAATGCTTGCAACTCTTTGATGTTTCTTGGATAAGGGATTTGCAGAATGGCTCGGATCCTTTCTGGATCAATTCTGATGCCATCTTTTGAAATAATATGGCCTAGAAGCTTGCCTTCCTCAAGGCGGAAGAGGGATTTATTGGGGTTTAAGGAAATGCCATTTTTCCAACATGTAATGAATACTTGCCTAAGGTGCTTGAGGTGCTCTCGGTCAGATTTGGAGAAAGGGGTTAAGTCGTCAAGATAGACAACCAAGAAATCAAATTTCCTTGGCAAATGCAATGTCGATGGCCCTTTGAAAGGTATCACTTGCATTCTTTAGTCCGAAAGGCATCTTCACATATTTAAATGTTCCCCACGGTGTTGTAAAGGTTGTCTTGTCTTGGTCATCTGGGTGAACAAGTATTTGATTGAAACCTGAAAAGCCATCTAGCAAAGAGATTCTAGATGACCCCACTACTCTTTGGAGAATGTGGTCCATTTTTGGCAATGGGTAGTGGTCTTTAAGGGAGACTTGGTTTAGATTTCTTAAGTCTACACAAAGCCTAATCTCACCTGTCTTCTTTCTTGTGGGAAGATTGGATACCCATTCAGAAAATCTAATGGGTGCTATAATTCCAGCCTCAAACATTCTTTTCACTTCTTTTTCAATCAAAGGGAGAAGCATAGGATTGATTCTCCTTAGTTTTTGTTTGAAGGGCTTTTGATTTGGTTTTAGAGGGATGGTATGTTGAATAACAAAGGTGTCATAGGACTTCAAGTCCTCATAACTCCAAGCAAATACATCTTGGAACTCTTTGAACAGGTCAACGGACTTTGGTTTTTGATCGAGAGGCAAAGACTTGGACAGTTTAATTATTTTGGGCTTCTCTGCTGTCCCAATATTACAATCTTCAATTGCAGCGTTTAGAGGTTGCATTTTTGGTTTTTTGGGAACCTCGTTTGCATGAAAGATGTCTTCTAATGGAGTGAGACCAGCAGGCAAAAAATTGTCTCTTAAATCAATGATTTCAGCCTCTGTTTCAGCTATTTCTCCTGAATGCATCTACCTCAGCTCTTGCATGTTTTTGGCATCAAAAATGGTTGGATGCAGCAATTGTTTTGCTGATTTAGCTGTTATAATTTGCTCATTTTGGTTTAGTTGTTGTTGGGAATCATCCATGGTATCGATGTCAATGTTTAAACTTGAAAACTCTTGCTGCAAAGTCAAAAAATTGTTGATTTATGCATCGTCCTCAAAAACTTGCCAATCTTTAATATTGTTAGGGACAGCAGGCTTGTGCTTTACCTCAGCAGTAAAGTGGTGATTGGGCTGAAAGGGAAGCTTGAAAGTGCTAGCAAAGGTGGCTATATTGTGAGCATGCATGTTATTGCTTCTAGAAATCTTAGCAAGCTTGGATTCCGTGAAGGAATTAAGAATTTATGTGGCAGCAGTCCTATAAGCTCTTAGCTTATTGTCATTAGCGACAAAGTTGCCTTTTGTTTGTTGGATTATTAAGTCAGAGTCACCTAGAATGGAAAATTTTGCAGCCCCAAGAGCTTTGATGAGCTTAAGGCCTAAAAGGAGGGCCTCATACTCTGCCATGTTGTTGTTACATTTGAAGTTTAGTCTGTAAGCATGACCCTCTACATGGTTGTTATGTGTATTGTGGATCCATATTCCAACCCCTGCTCCTAGCTTATTAACTGAACCATCAAACTCCAAATACCATAGGATTTCTTGGTCTTGGCTAGCATTGGGAGTTGAAATCATTATCAAAGTGGGCATATTTGAATTTTCTGTTTCAGGAGGTTCTTCTTGTGTGCTAGTTGCATTGATTGTTTTGACAGTTTCTTGGGTGTGGGTAACCGATTCCTCCCTTATACATGCTTCTTGTTCTAAATCCAAAGGCTTATCACCAGTTGGGGGACAATCATCATCATTGAACAAAATAAAGGAATCCATATCAGAATGGATTGAGTAAATGGGAAAGTTTTGGGGCTTTTCCTCACTACTCACCACATACTTCATCAATGTTTCCCTATACAACCTCTTTGGTTGCCCAAAGACTAATATAGTGGCATAAGAGAGATCTAATTGGCGAGATCCTTGGAGTTTTGCTCCCCAAGGACTTGATAAGAGAATCCCATATTTTGGTGGAATGTCAGCAACTACCACGTCCATTAGAATTGTTTTATTGGGATATTGGACTAAAGAGACACATAAGTATTTGATTAAGCCTAAACACTTGACTTGACTTGAGTCAAAGGAGAATAGATCTTTGTAGGGTCTTGTAATATCAAGGTTTAGCTTTTCCATTACAACTTTGGGCATAAGATTGTGTGAGGCACCTGAATCAAGCATAGCATTGTGCAAAACTTTGTCATGTATATGTAGGCTTACATAAAAGGGAAAAACAGCTCCATATGTTGATTTTCCATTAACCTCAGGACTGAATAACAGCTCAGGTGTATCATCTAAAACATTGAAATCATCCTTGGTCTCTGGCATTTGAAGTGATCTTTGGATTTGTTGCCTATACACATCATGTTTGGCAAGCTCAAAGAGGGGGATGGAAATCTTAAGTTTACTTATTTCTGCTTCTAAGTTAAATGGTTTCTCCAATGGAGACTTTGTGTTGGTAGTGGTAGATTTTCCCTTTTCAAGTGTATTTTCTGCGTTTTCCTCTTGATTATCAGCATTATGGTGAGTGATACCTTGCGGTATTTATGTTTTGGGAAGGTTTTAAGGAGTGTTGTTCAAATCTTCTTTTGAGGGAGAAGGTAGCAAAGGATGATCATTAGAGGGCTGCATGTCTGTTATGTCTTCCATAGTTACTTCCTGCAGGTTTCGGACAGTCTTATCAGCCGGTTCTATAATAACATCCTTGCCTTTAATTTTCTTGGGTTGTTTTGTTTCCTTTTGTTTGACGGGTTCGGGCACATCAATTGTTCTGGTCCTCAGTTTATATTGCTTGTGCACTTCATATACAGCAGAATCATAGCCTTGTTTAAAGTCAAAAGACTCTCCGGTTTGAGTCTGAAATTTATCAAAGTCATGCTCATCTTGGTCTTGTTGGATTTGATCGCAGTCTTCTTGCGTTAAGAAAACATGTTGTTCACTCTTTGAACCCACCAAGTTTATATGTGTATCTTCTAATGGCTCACTAGATGTAGATGCCTCTGTGTAGTTCTCTTGGAAAGGAGGTCTTATATCATGATCTGGGCTGGATCTTCCAGCGTTTGGGTTTTGAGTTTTCCTGAAATTTGGATTCATAATAGTGTTAGCTTGTGGCGCATCCCATGTAGACTTTCTCTCAACGGTTTCTATTCTATCTCCCAGCCTGTGCATGCCACTGATAATATCATCCAGTTTTTGGTCTAAGGCTGAAAGTTCCTCTTTAAAGGTGGTTCTTCTCTCGGCTCTCGCTCTATTTCTCTTGGCAATTAAGTTTGCCTCCACATTAACAACAACGTTTTGCATCTCTGCCAGGCTTTGAGGGGCTCTTTCCCTTAACTGATAATCCATGTCAGTATCAAAACCATCAGGGAATTTATATAAAGCAAGATCAGGTGGAGGCCTAAGGTTCTGTGGGATTGCATTATAAACATTATTAAACCTTACGCAGTAGTCTAACATAGTCTCCTGAGGGCCTCTTTTAATGGTGTCATATTCGGAAAATATGTGCAATGGGTCTTTCTTCTTCTCCCATCTGTTGATAAATGACTGGTATAAGGCTTCTGGGTCTGCTATGGAATTGGCTGGGAGTGATCTAAACCAAGTCCTAACTTCACCTATCAAACTTTGGACAAAAATCTTCATTCTCACACCATCATCGTCAATCTCATAGCTCTCAAAGTAATCCTGCATTTTCTTTGTATGCTGAAGGGCTGTGTAGACACTTGTGCCATCAAAATAAGTAATTTTGGTCTGGTAATCTTGACGCATAGCCCTTGGATTAGCAGGCAACTGCAAAGATGCATATCTATTAGCCATATTTATAGGTAAAAGTGGAACAGAAAGAGGAAAAGGAACAGTTGGAACAACAGTGATAACAATGGTAATAGGAGGAGTATGTTCAGTGAATGGAGGAGTGGAAGATTTTCTTTGAGGGGTGGATGATGAAGTAGGGGAAATAGGGGATGAACGAAATAGAACTTTGACAGGGGCTGGAACACAGCTTGGCTCAACTATCTCAAGACTAGAATCAGCTAAATCTTCTCTTCGCTCTAGCTTCCTGAGGTTCCTTGGGATTAAATTTGGATTTTCAAAAGTAGCTGAGGGATTTGGGTCTAGATTTGACCTTGTATAGCGTCAATTATTTTTGGGAGCCAGCTTCCAACTTGATCTTTGGAATTATTTCAAAATGTCCCCAGTGGAGTCGCCATTATGTTAACGCTCAGGTTGTCCCTTGGCTCCTTAAGGGATGCGGCCGAGGTAACCACAAACCAGTCTTTGGACTGCAGGTCCTAGCCTACCTGAAATTAGAGAGGGCTCTCTCTTCGTAATTTAGCTTTGTTTAGGGTGATTTTAGGCTAGTTATTTAGTACAAGGGGTTTTGTTTGTGTTTTGGTGGGAAGGAGGATGGGGTCAAGTAGAGAGGCAATGCATAGTGTGATCAGTTTCAAACCATTGGGCATGGAGTTAGGGAGTAGGACAACTGGTGCATTTTCTTGGTCACAAGAGGAATATGGAGCAGGATAGCTGCTCATGAAGCAACCATTCAAGCTAAAGAGATGGATTGAAAGGTTAAGGAATGAGAGGCAACAAAGAATCTCTCATTTAGCTTAACAGAAGGAAGGTTGAAGAGCTCTATCTAGGAGCAGTCAAAGATCCCTAGATAACTGCCAAACAATGGGTGAAGTCGAGGAAATATGAGCCAAAGGGAATTCATATTCATTACCAATTCAGATGAAAACATAAAGAAACATCAGACCTTGAGCATAGAATGCAGCCAAGCAAGTTCTAAGCTAATCTTTCTTTCTGCTATTTAGATGGTGATACATGTATAATATGAGCATATATCATTGAAAACAGAGGTGAGAGGTACTTATTGAGTCATGTTGCAGCACTAGAATTCCATAATTCACCCTTCAAACATTAAAAACATAGCACACAGTCCATTCTCCAAACTTTCAGCAGTCTTTGATTAAGGAAAACATATCAGATGTACAGAACGAGTCTCTCTTGGAGTGTATCAATCGATTCCCTTATTAAAACTATATAAAGGGTGGTTTATAAATAAAAAAATATTTACAGACTTCCCTTGAACAGGTGTCAAGGGGGAAAATATCTCTAAAGCAGATGTAAAAGAGATCTTTGTAGTAACTGTCTTCAATTCAAAGTTGTGCTAAAAATAAATGCAACAAAATATCTAAAAGAGCTGCGCTAGGGCAACTGGAAACTCAAGTCATACAATTGAGGGTTGCGCATGAGAGAGCAGCCTCAAAAATGGGTGAACAATGGTCCTTGAGCCGTGTGCTGGCCTCATGGCCATAACTCTGTAATAACTGCTCATTGGGCATGTAGCGCTGCCCTCAAATGTTGCTCGATACTCTGTATTTTCAATAACTGGGCATTGAATACTTTTGTCTGTGCTTTCAAGTGGTCTTAAGGCCCAAAACTGTGAGTTGGTGAGCCTTTACGGATCCGATTCCCTTTATTGACTTTCCTGGGGCCTTTTGATGTTCACCTGCTTTGGAAAATAAATATCTTCCACTTGAAAACCTTCACTGATACTCTCTGCCGCATCCTGATACACTTTGGCATGCATCTAGGCTCCTTCTTGACCTCTGAATTCCTTTGAACTGTTTAATCACCCATTTATGGCCACTGCTCGGCCTTCTGCTGTCTTTGGAGTCATTATCGGCCCCTTTGATAACTGCTGATCATTTACATATTTCATCTCTGAACTAAAACTCCAACACGAAATCCATTGTTATTGATTGAAGTTACAGAAGGGAAATAATTCCAACAGGTTTTAACTTTTTGTGTCACTGTTGAATACTGAAGCGTTATCCAGCTCTTCGTCATGATTATCTACTATGTTTTCTCCCCATAAAACAGATTGCCCAGAGAGTATTTCAGCGATATTATGTTGCCTTCTAGGAGCTCTCCATCTTGCTGAGAATCGTCTACCATCAGTCAGAGCGGAAATGGGACCAAACATATGAAACAAAAAGAATCTAGTCCACCAGCTTCCAGAGGTAGTTGACAAGGTGTCACTGTCCTCATCCTGGTCAACATGAATTCCATCTTCATTTTCAATAACATGATCCCCAAGCACAATTGCATGGGGCATAACTAAACGAATAGTACTCAACATGTCCTCAAACTCACGAGATAGTTCTGAGTCTCGCCAAGCATGCTGGTGAGCCGGATCTACATCTGCTATCGGAAATAGTAGCTTAATAGGAGCATCAAAGGACTTGGCTACACTAACCATCACTAGAGTGAAGAATACCCAAAAAATATCATATACAAAGAGTCCTGCCAAGAGGATAGCCCCAGTTTTGAAGGATCCACGAGATAGCATCTTAATACCCTGTATACAAAATGCCAATCCAAAAATGTTGTTTGCTAACTAGTGTTTCTTCAATGCATACCACCTGCAAAAAAAACGTTCCAGGAATAGCAGCCACAAGCTGTGATTTGGTGAACTCTACTTCCACAGATTTAAAATATGGAAGATGGCAGTTTATTGGTGACTCATTCCACTTCTTTGGCAGAAAATGCTCAATAGCAGGTAACAATGTGGCTGATAACGCAATTATCCCAACAATGAAAAAGTAACTTGTGAGAATGGCATTGACCAAGTCTTTTGATAAGAACTTGAACAACAAGAATAGTGAAACAAGCACTACACTTCCAATCAGAGGAAAGCACATTGGATGCTCCTTTGACATGGTCTTTGAAGGTGATGCAGGCTTGAAAGAACGATAGCAACCAACATACACAGTAAGGCATGCTGTCAAGACTACATTCAGGTTTGGATTCACATTTACAACAAGTGGTGCCACTGATAAAACTGGAATAAAAATATCACCAAGACCAAGCATAGAATAAGGCCAGGCTGCATCTACATTTGCTGGCCTCACTGTAGGATGAACACTTCTTGTATGTTTACGAAGATCTCTGTAGGTGCCACTAAAAGAGCATGACTCGTAAGAACAACTTCTCGGCTTTGAATTAAGATATTTCCTAGCAGCCTCAGTAATCTGCCATCCTCTCACTTCTCCCCGAAAAAGTGGGCATTTCAACTCCACTGAATCATTCACAAGTATCTCAGTAGTTCCACTTCTATCATGCCCCAGGTTGATACTTGATGTTGTTCCTCCTCCTCTGGATGACCTACCCACCTGTCTGTCCGATTAAAACCTCTCATGTGATTGAGATGGAGGAAGAGGACCAGACGTTTTTCAAATTGAAAACGTAAACACCCACGTATGAGAAGATGGTTTGAGGGGGCCATTGAGGGTTCTTGCTAAGTTTCAGGAAAACTTAGTAATTCCCAAGCACACTTATGGTTATTTTTCAACCAGGGGGAGGGGATAAGTATGTAGGGGAGTTATTTAACATAGTTTTAGTAGGGGAAGGGGAGATAGATAGGGAGTTACATAATAAAGTTAGCAGTTAATATGAATTGTGACAAGAAAGCGCTAAGTGTATAACTCTTAGGCTATAAAGGGAAAATAGGACTTGTAGAGGAAGTATGAAAATTCCTTGAGTAAAGCAGATCTTTACCACGACAATTGATATGAAAAAGATGAGACTAAGAGATATCAAGCAGATCTTGACCTCTTTAGGGGAAGTTAGTGAGTGATTGAGGAAAGAGGAAGAAGGGGAAGTTAGGCATGCCTCGCTTGAGCTCCTCCAAATGGAAAACTGCCTTATGCTTGAGATGTGAATGGATAGACACTTGAAAACATGAAATGGATCACAAGCCATGATTCTACAACCACAAAGCTACCTACTCGGCCTACTTACCTAGCATTTTGTCTTCTTTTTGGTTTGGGTGCACTTGAACCAGCAAACCCAACTTTTCAACTTTTCTTTCAGCTATCCTCCTATCTAAAATCGATCCTTATCACTTCCAGGGCTCAGATTAAGCTGATGAGCGCCCTTGTTTCTCTACCTATTTACAAATATGCAAAGATTAAGCTTGCTTGGACAGATGTTCATCTCTTTATTCTTCAGCAAGCAATTGAAACGTAGGGAGACCAAGATTAAGCTGTTTGGCCCTCCTTTAACACAAAAAACTCATAAAAATGGATCGACTCATCAAAAATGGAACACAGCAGGGGCATTCAGGCCGGCACACACTCACAGCCTCTTAAGGGAATATGGAACATTGCAGCATGAAAAGTATGACATATTTGGCATGAAAAAATGTCAATCATGAAAGATGAATACCTATTGCAACAGTAGGCTAACAGAGAGAATTGTCGGGTAGGGGTCTTTTGTCTCACATCATCTAAGGTAAATATTTGGGATATCATGACTTTCAAGTCTGGATTAAATGAAGTGATAAAATCCCTTCCTCAATTTCATATATATGGCACAGTATGATGAGACAAAGGCACTGGGTATTTGTGGGGATTTGGTGGGAGGTCGGTGATGGCAGTAGGATCGACGTTGGGCTGGATATTATTGGTGGTATCCAAGGGGTATGTATGCTTTATGTTCCTCTCATACAACATTTGCATGATACAGGTATTTATTATCTATCTCATATTGTTTATTTTCAAGCACATTCTCCATATCTTCAGACTTGCCTCCGAGCAGAGGACATGGATATTTCGGGGCTTGTGTCAACCGAATGGAATCTTTATATTAAACAGATTGAGGCTGCAAGTATTTATATTTCAAATAAGAATGATAAGATGAGATGGACTGGACAAGTCCATAAGAACTTGATTCCGACCAAGATATTTATAGGTCCATTGCCATTCCAACTAATCCTTCTGTGAAGCTATCTTGGTTTCACAAATCCTGGAAATGGAACTCCCCATTGAAGCTTAAATGTTTCAATTTGTTGGTATTGAATGACAAAGTTCTCACTTGGAAGAATTTAGTTCGCAGAGGTTTCATTGGTCCTAGTATCTGTATGTTGTGCAAGCAAAATTCGGAAGATGTTGAACACCACTTCATGAACTGTCTGGTTTCCACATAAATTTGGTTCACAGTCTTCAGTATATTCTAGATTGTGGAGGATTGGACGCATAATACATTGATGGTAGGCTTTAAGCATTGGTTTCAGTCAATAAGATTTTGGTACCCTTCCTTTTTCATCATTTGGGGCTTATGGTGCTACAGAAACCTTATCATTTTTGAAGATAAGCCATTTGGTATTAGATACACTATTATGGGGATTGTTTCTCATTTTTCTGACACAGGCCCTATGAAACAAATTAAAAAATCTAGAAAGTTCATATTCCAAGACATCTGGAATGAATATCTGGTGGGTTTTTTCAATGGGGCTTGCAAATTTGGACTGTGTGGATGTGGTGTTCTTATTGCTACTGAACCTGATAAGTTTTATCACTTTTGGTGGGAGGGTAGTTCAGGTTCTAATAAAAGAGCGGAAATCATCTCACTATCGGGGCCACTATACACTGCTAGTTGGCTCAACATCCACAATCTGCATATTTCTGGGGACTCTAAAGGATGCATCGATTGGGTAAAGGGTTTGTCATGTTTCTAGCCTCATCTTCTGACCTATTGGATGAAGTGCATTTGTATCTTGATCAATTCATTTCAGAACATTGATTTCAACCATATATATAGGGAGAAAAACCTCATCGCTGAAATAGTCTCCAAAAGAGGCATTTCAACACCTCCTGGAGACATTCATTATGTTGCTTTCAACGGGGACTCCAGATTTGATTTCGGCTCTATTCCGATCTAATATATAAGACTAGCATATGTCTCTTGCTTTTTTCCTTCTTGGTTTTTGTATCAAAGCACTTCTAAACAATGGATGACAACACAGTAATCGGTTGATGTTTTTATTTTCTGTTGGGTTTCTTGTTGTTAAGTTTTAGTACTTTATCATGGGATAAAATCATGTAAGTGTACTTACTTTAGTAATATTAAAGAAGGAATTTTTTTAGACTAGAAAAAAAAGTGGTAGTGGAGCTAATTGAGGTAACATGGCGGTAATTGTTCTCGCATTTTCATATCTACGCCTTTAGTGTGTGTCCATTCACCCGCGAAGGCTTCTGTTGGCAGCTATTCTAACAATGTTGTGGTTGTCCATTTAGTAGCAACCATCCTCAGAATTTATGATTGAAATGATTTGATATTGAATACACTGCATTATTGTTTTGATATAGGTTTCACTTGTCAGAAACTATGGTTCTACGACATAAAAATGTTTTCTTTTCCATTTTTCTCGAACATGAAAATGGAACACCAATGTTGCCACGGTACCAACCTCTTCCCCAGATGCAAAATACCATGTGAGGAACTTCACACAAATTCTCAACCATTACACCTTCGTCCCAAGAGTTATCAGACCTTTCAATAGAAGTATCTCATAAATTCCTACCACTAGGGTGGAGCTTCCACCAAATCTATGATATTTATATATACTGGAAACAAAGGATTCAATGAATGGTTTACATAAAGCACAAGCTTCATGTTCCACATTGTGCCATAGTTTAAGGTCCTGCTTGTTTTTATTGAGGTATATGGGATCAATCTATTATGACCTAAAATTTTGGAGGCTTCTTGATTTGAAGCATGGGAATTGGGAAATTTTTATTCGTTGTAATTTTTCTCATATTGTTTTCTAATTTTTCTTTCCAACATCATATTGATGGTCATTCAATGCCATTTTGAAGCCAAATAGCTGACTAAAACAAATGAAGTACCCGCAGGTTTCTATGTTCCCCACAGGCTTTGGCCAACTTTGCCACATTGATTACAGATCTCGAGAAAATTTTGTCAGCAGATAATTTGATACAAGAGCACCCAAATGAAGAGGCGACAGCTGGGAGTTGGTTCTTGTTATTTTTTTTATTTTCTCATTCTATTTTGACAAGCAGAGAGGAAAAAAACTCATTTCTATTTTATTTAGTATTATTTTGTGTTATTATAAATGAAGGTTGAATCAACCATTGTTAGTTTTGATTTAGACAAGATAGGATTGGATGGGAATTAATTTGAGGAAATTGTCTCATAATTGAAAAAACCATTCCTCGAATTGTAGGAGGAACTGCCACTGATGTATTAAAAAGGAAACAAGAATGAAGAGTAAAGGGTTAGCCGAGTGGAGAAGGATTGTAAGCCAATGGGCAGACTGTAAGAGAGGCCACTAGTGTTAGGCGAGCAAACCACAGAGGGAGACAGAGTCTCGAAATATTTCCCTTATCTATTTGTTATGTGCAATCTTATTCCAATTCAAAATCTGTGTAACTATATTTCAAATGATTGAAGGCTGAACTTAATTTGAATTATATCTTCCATCTATATGTATATATCCTTGCAGGTGAATTTGGTGGACCCAAGGAGACGAAAGTGCACATAGAGAAAACTTGCTCGCAACGCAACGAAAGCATCAAAAGGCCTGAAAATAGAGGAGCAGAAGGTTAAGGAGGTGACACTCATGGGCCATTGGATCTAATAGGTCGATGACAGATTTGAAATTAGTGAGTGACATAACCCTGACCTCGAGCAAATGCGAATTGCGATCAAGCGATGGAATATTGACTGTTGGATTTGTGGGAGGATCAACGATGGAGATTAAATCAGGAGGATTCAAATCGGAAAGCGGAATAACCTCGACCTTGGGAAAACGCCAATTGCGATCATGCGACATAATATGGACAGTTGGATCTGTGGGAGGATCAACGGTGGAGATTGAATTGGCAGGACCGTCGAGCGATCGCTGATTGTGATTAAGCGATTGAACGAGGATCGTTGGATTTGTAGGAAAGATCAACGACAAAGATTCAATCGGCAGAGGAGTATGGGCACAGGTAAAAGGTAGACCCAACGATATTTATAGGCCCTGATACATAGAATTTGAGATCCGGCCTAAGTGGTCGGAGTGGGATTTTCTTTGTATTCTCGTGTTCTCCAAAATTCCCGATATAACAAAGGAGTGGGATTTTAGTGCAAACGACGCGCTTGTGGAATCCCGATAGTGTAATCACACATCCGGGAAGTGGAAGGCTTGGGTATTGTGACCCACGGAGGGGCTGAAGCCCGACTGCAATAAAGTGAATCCTTGAGAACTGTGCGAAGCCTATGGATTCAACGGGGTGATTATATTTTACGCGTGTTTGTGCGTAAATCCTTTGTAAAGGATTTACTACCATAAAAGTGTCGATTTTAAGGATTTATACAATAAATCCAACAAACCAAAGGAAAGAGGGGGCAGACACCTGTATGTGGGTTTGAGTGCTCGAAGGGTCCTCAAGGGATTGAAGAGTCCCATTAGAAAGAATCGGTGAAGGGAAAAGGTTGAGCTACTATGCGAAAACATTCCACAGTGACTATTTAAGTGGTGGTTGTAACCTACAAGGTTTAGAGATTAGTGCCTGCTATTAATTGATGGCATCATTTTCGTATCAGAGCAAGCTTTTCCTTTCTCTTAGTAAATATGGAGGTAGGAAGAAGGGGTCAAGGAAGAGCGGTCAGAAGAGAAGCATATGAAGGATTAAGAGAAGATATTAGAAACTTAATTGTATGTTTTGCAGTGTTGGAAGCAGGGAGGCATAGAGAGCGGAAAGATGGAGATGATAGTGAGGAGGAAAATGTTATGAACCAGCTCAAGAAAAGATATTAAAGATAGATCAACGCCTTAGAATTCAGCCTCTTCAAGGGGGAAACCTCCTTTACATTACATAAATGAACAATTCTTGGATGATACAAATGACAAAACCTCCTTTCTATATATAGGA
>APFE031017476.1:19070-43719 GCA_000404065.3 Pinus taeda
ATCCAGCATCTACTGATTTTCCAACCATCCTCTCTATTGAGATTGCTCGGCCTCTTTTCAATCTCAATAGCTTCCCTAAATTTACGATGATGGAACTAAGCAACTTTGGCAACAACCTTGGCCTCCTCAATACACACTTGATGCTTGGTCTTTTCCACATGCTCTGCTAAAGCCGAAGACTTGGATCTCCCATGTCTTAGGTCAGCCGCATGTTCGCAGATCCTTTGATGGATGGAGCACCCAGTTTCCCCAATATAGGGGGTCCCACATGAACAAGGGATCAAGTAGACACCCTTCATGTCCTTGGGGTTAACGGGATCTTTCACCGATCGGAGGGAATTGCGAATGGTGTTGAGGGGCCTAAAGGTTGAGGGAATATCATACCTTTTAAGGATCCGAGCAATCTAGTCCGTGGTTCCTTGGACATAGGGAAGATGGACACCTAGACGTCGCTCTTTAGGCTCTTTCCTAATTAACGCACTTTTAGAGGCTTTACGGAAAGCCTTCTAACCTAGGCGCCTACTATATCCATTCTCCACAAAGACATTAAGGAGATGGGATCTCTTCTTATCAAAGCTCTCACAATCAGAGATCCTAAGGGCACGAGTAGTGAGGGTATTAAGAACACCCATCTTTTGAACCGGGAAATGATGGGAATCGACATGAAGACACTACTCAGTGTGCGTTTTCTTTCGGAACACAGAGTGGGATAGAAAGCCATCCTTATTCCGAGATATAAGAATATCCAGGAAAGGGAGGCAACCATTGACCTCTTTCTCCATGGTGAACTTAATGACAGAGGGCCGACTGTTGAGGTGATTAAAGAACCGATCCAGCTCCTCAGGGCCATGGGGCCAAATGACATTAGTGTCATCCACATACCTTTTCCAAAGCTTAGGAAGAAGACGAGCTGAGGATAAAGCTTTGGCTTTGAGATCTTCCTTAAAAAGATTCGCAAGAATAGGGGAAAGAGGGGAACCCATGGCAACACCACAGGTCTGTTCACCAACCATTAAAATTAGTTTATTTATATTTTTACCTAATTTTTCCATAAATAATAATAATAAAAATAAACTAACCATTAAAAAATTAGTATTAAATTAATAAATGAAAATTCTCGTAACTTAACAACCTAATATTATGATTTTAATTATAATATTTATATGTTAATATTAAATATTAATTATTAATATATTTATATGTTATTTAATTTAAATTATTTTTTAATTTAACTTTTATCAATAACTTATCTTTTAACTTTAATTATTTAATATATATATATATTTAATATATATATATATATATATTAATTTAATAACTAATTTAAATTATTAATTAAGTAACAAAAAATTAAACCAACTATTGATATTATTTTTTATTATTTTATTTTTACTAATTTGACTTTTTCATTAATAATAATATTAAAATAATAATAATATATTAAATTAATAAATAATAATTTGTCTTGGGTCCTAATATCAAAATTAGTCGTCAGTCAATAGCCGTTGGAGATCTGCTCAGACTATTTAACAAGCTAAGCTGGATCGATTTCTTCAACTTGTCCTGATGATGAACCACACTAGTTGGTTTGAAACGTGTCGACAAATGTCTGTCTACATGTGATTTACGCCGAAGTTATTCTTTCAACTATTATGGATCACAGAAGCCTCAATTCAACTAAAATCAACTGTTTCGAGTGACAGAAGCTAATCCTTGCAGAAAGCGACATAAGAAGGGTTGATGCAAAGGGATTACGTCATCAATCCAAGCCAGAGAGAGGTCAGCGCAGAGGCTGAGGAGGGCAGAAAGATGCTCATGCAGAGCCACGCAGAGATCAAGAGGGTTGACGCAGTTCGCTGAGGGAGTTGTTTTGCCAGTGACGGGATTGCGTAGAGCCTAGAGGCTCAGTCCTTCAGTTGCTGGGGCATAGGAAGCTATGGGCAGTTTGCGGGAGTGAAGCTGGTGGGGTATTGTGGGCAATACAGTACCTAACAGGGCAAAACCAAGGTAGAGGGAGTTGCTACCGAGGCGGATTTCGAGCCAAGGAATCGGGATCAGTGTTGCAAGAGCACAAAAGATCGGAGAGGTGTAACTTGACAATTGGCAGGAGGATTTCCAGAAGGGAAATCGTGACTCGGAGGGAGTCCAGTAGAGAAATTCCAGGCGGGAAGTAGAGAGACTCAGCAAGTTTCGAAGGGAGAACTTCCGGAGGGAAATAGAGAGACTCGAAGGAGTCAACAAAAGAGCAGAGAGATGGCAATGAATGGGCCAAGGGATCAGGACAGGCTAGATGGGGCGTCCAACTTTATGGTATGGAAGGCCAGGATCCTATCCATTCTGGATAGACATCGCAGGACAGGCTGGACATGGCGTCCAATTTTCTGGTCTGGAAGGCCAAGATCATGTCCATTCTAGATAGACATCGCATCAAGGACTTCACCTTGAGAACAATGACGATCCCAATTGATCCGATTGGAAATGAAAAGTACGAGGAGGCAATGACCAGGGAGAAATGCATCATCCTTGATGGGGTCAAGGAACATGTGGTCCAACATATTGCTGAGATGGAGATGGCAAAGGAAATGTGGGACGCCTTGAAGAAATTGTACCAACATACTTCCATGCAGAGGAAGATGTTACTTGAGAATCAACTGTGGTCATGTCAGATGCAGAAGGGGTAGCAGATAGATCACTTCCTCAGTCGGTTGAAGGAGCTCCGGGACTCACTGACTTCCATAGGGGCCACGCCGGATGAGGAGATGTTGGTAAGGACCGCACTTAACGTAGTCTCCGAGGAGTGGGAGACATTTGTCCAGAGCATATTGGGCAGGGCGGATCTTCCAGATTGGGAAGAATTATGGGCGGCTCTTCACCAAGAGGAGATCAGGCGGTTGAGCAAGACGGGAAGTAGCAGCAAAGGAGTCTGGATCAAGAAGGAAGAGGAAGAGGATGCAGCTCTGGTATCTACTGGAAAGTAGGAGAAGAGGACGAATAAGGACCTCTCCAAGGTCAAGAACTTCAACTGTGGGGAACTGGGTCATTATGCGAACCAGTGTCCGAAGAAGAAGTCTAAGGGAGAGGCGTATGACTCTAAGGCAACGCCAGTGAAGGTAGAGAAGGAAGTCAAGGAGGATGACGATTGTGCCATGAGTGCTCATGTACCTTTAGAGAAGAGGTGGGGAGACATTGAGCTGTAGTCAAGAGGACTAGAGGCGATGAGGGGCAGGATCTTTGAGGTACCCGAACTCTTGGCTTATCCCTTGCTACGGGAGCCCTGAAGAGAGAGTAGCTGGACTGGTGGATGTCAATAGAGACGGATGCGGATGAAGCAGCAGAGAGTGCTACAGTGCATGAGTCCCCGGGCAGCGTGAGGCTAGCAATCTACAACAGCGCGAGAGGCACAGAGAGTGTTGAAACGGTGCAGGATGGCACAAAGAGGTTTGCAATGCTGCGAGATGCAGGGAGTTGTTGCAGTAGCGCAGAGGTCAATAAATGGAGCACTTGTTAGCGGCATGGGGAGTTTCGGCATCATAAGTGTTTCTAGCCTAACAGGGATGTTAGTAGTTGGGTGGATCAGTTACTTACTTCTCAGTAACTGAGTTGCAGTGAAGTAGTAGTATGCAGTAGCATGATGCAGCATGATGAGAGGGGAATGCAGTGCAGATGCAGTGTTGGGAAGATGGACCAACAACAGCACAGATGCAGAGAAAGTTGTCGTACGGAAGCAGCAGTGGCAGTGGCAGGGCCATGGGCAGCAGTACAGGATGCAACTGTGCAGAGGATGTTGGGCGGGGAGGCCTAGCATCACCAAAGGTACCGGTGTCGTATAATCAGAGTGATGCTCAGTGAGGAGTATTACTAGAGCACAATCCTCGCTAAGAGGGTGTGTTGATTTGGGGTGGCATCGGATATGCTCTAGCCATGAAAATTGGTGGAAAGGCTAAAGCACATGAGACCTCTAAGACCCATAAATGGTTTGGACAGATTGTACCTAGTTTGGCAGATATTAAAATAATTAATATTTTTAATGGAGTTCTTAAGTCTAAACTTAGGAAAAATAAAATATTAATGGGTATTAATATAAAACTAAGTTAGAAGGTTCCAAAAGTCATGGATCAAGCCAAATCTAATCATAGTCGTTGATTAGAGATTTAATCTCAGTCGTTGAAGGACCAACAGGAAAAGTATAAGAGGAGGTTTGAGGGTCAGTTGGAGAACACACCAGAGTGATCAATTATTCGATTCGCTAGAGCGGGGTTGTTAAGCAAAGTCGAATCAGTGATCAGCAGTGAGGAGCAGTGAGTACTAGACAGAGAGGCAGAGATAGTGTCAAGAGACCAGCGCAAAGGTAGAGAGCGAGACGTAGTAGCCAGAGTAGGCCACGTAGAGCCCAACAAAGACAACGCAAAGGCCAGAAGGCCTACATCATCCACGCAAAGGGAAGCAAGAGTGACGCAGAGGCCAGAAGGCCTACGTCATCCACGCAGAGGGCAGCAAGAGTGATGCAGAGGGTCCCAGAGGCTGTACAATGCCTCAGAGGGCTGACGCAGAGCAGCAGGAGGCTGACGCAGTGCTTCAAAGTTGCTGGAGAGGGTTTCGTGGGACAGATTTTCTGAATACCTATTTCTGAATAGAGAGGTATTACTACCAGTTGTTTTTCTCTGTCGGGTAAGCCAGTTTGGCACCCAATTGTACTCAAAGAAATACTACATAATAATAAACCCTCAGAATAGTTGCACCGGTTTTCCTGCATTTGGGTTTTTCGGGGACGATTGTCCAAAAATAACGGTGTCACTTGTGTGTTTGTTTTCTTTCAACTATTGATCTGTAGATGTTGAGACTGTATTGTGTTTATTTCGTTATTTATATGTTTTAAATAACTTGTTCAGAATTAACAAGTGGAAGAAATAAACCAGAAGAATACAGATTAAATTTCTAATGGGCAATACTTAGAAATTTCAACAACCACCTGTGACTACACTAAGGCTAGCCTCCAAATCAACCCTAACCTATAAAACTATGTGAAATTTTGATGTATTAAGAACCTTGTATTTTTGGTGATTATGCATTGATCTTGTCTCAAGTTATAGAGTTTTATAGATATATAATGCAAAATTTATTTTATTCTTAAAACCTTAATCCCTAACAATTACTAAGTACCCATCATTCATCCAAACTCATTAACAGTAAAAAATTAAATGAAACTAGATTAATATTGGGAGGCTAAGAAATATATTGAAAGGGACAAAACCAAATCAACCATATGAGAATCACAATTACAACCACAACCACTTCCTAAGTTTACATAGATATCCAACTTAACCACCTTTTCTTCTCGTATTGATTTCTTAAAATTTGGGTGACCAGCAATGCATAAATAGTAGAGATACAACAACAAATTTTATGATTCTACATCACATACTAGTTTAGCAATTTTCTTAGTGCTTAAGATGATAAAAGATGAATGTATATCTAAGTGGCCAAGAATTGCACATACACCAACACTACAAGAAATATATGACTATATCCTTAGATGTAAGTTAAGTGCAAACCATCCCAACGTTGCCTTAGCCTCATAAAGATTGGGAGAAAAAACAGAACCAATTTTGAAAGAGAGATAAAAATTGGGAGAAAAAACAAAATCAATTCTGAAAGAAAGATAACAGCAGAAACAAGAAAATTCACATACATCAGCGACATCACCTAATTTAGAAAAAAGAATGTGTACCTGCATGTCTCTAGGCAAATATGGAAGGAGAAGGCCTTAATGCAGCCGCCAAACCAGACCGATTCTTTTCTTTTCAATGTCATTTCATCTCCTCTGGCCAAAAACCGCCTTAGTAAAAGAAAGAAACACCAACCCAAAAGACAAATATTTGTGTAAAGGTAAAAACCAAAGATAAGTAAAAAAAATAAAAACATACCTGCCGTTCACCACAGGCTCCATTCCAGCAAACCTGATCCTCCATTCTAGCAATTATCCTTTTGCAAAATCCAATAAAATTGTGCTCAAGAAAGACAAATGTCTTTAAAAAAAAACCAGAGCGTAAATGACGAAAGACAAAAACAAAAAACACACCCGCTGCTCCACCACAGGGTCCATTTGCAGCAGACTTGTTCTTCTGTGCTATCGATTACCCTTCATCTCAATCCAATAAAATTGTACTCTGCCTACTTATTTCTGCAATATCATATGATCATATTTTTCTGCAATATCATATAATCTTATTTTTTCTTCCCATGAAAAACAAAAAGGAAAAAGAAGTTCGACATAAATGGATATGTTTGTATATCTGTATAACTCAATAGTTTCCATGGGCTGACTGTAACAGGGGTTGCTTGGACTTGATTTAGTGAGTTTTGGGCTTGAGCAAAATATCACGAGGAATTCCTTGGGCTTAAGCGGCTTAACCTTCACGAGGCAGACCCTTAAAAAGCTTGGCCGTGGTTAGGGAGTACCCGAGCTTCACCTTCACGACGGTAGACATGGGCTTAAAGCCTCAAAAACTTGGGCCTTGACGTCGAGTCTAATGTGTAGAACCCGATTCATTCATGCCAGGGCATACAAGGTTAAAGAAGACAAATAGGACGCTGAAATTGGCTGGATGGTCCATAAAGTTCGCTTTTCGTGCATGGATTTATTAAGACGCATCCTCTGGAGTCTGAACAATACCAGCAGATGTCATTTGGCAAAGTCAATTTCTTAATAAATTATAGTTTTGTATTTTCCAAGGACAAAATTTGGGCAGGGCCAATATTTAAACAAATTATATTTTTGTATTTTTTTAGTGTATTATTTTGAGTTGTGTGAGATTTTTTTGGAAATTTTTTGTTGGGTTTTTCTAGTGTAATTTTTCTAAAATCTGGTCGGAATTTATTGAAATCACAAGTTCGATGGGTAATCCCTGCACAATCAAAGTGGCCTAGGAGTTTTTCAGGGGATGAAACCATATATACAGTTAAAAAAACCAGTGTAAATAACACAAATCAAGATTTCACGTCAAATTTTTCCACCAGATTCTGACGCCAGAAAATCCAAAAAATCGCACTAAACACAACTCAGTGTTATTTAAGTTTTAAATGTATTTTTGATATTTTATAAATATAGTTAGATTTGTTTATATGCATTAAATGTAGATTAAATTCTATTTATATGGGTTTATTTTAATGAAGTAAATAATATAAAATAAGATTATAGCTTTATGAATAAAAATAACAAATAAATCAAATGAAGGATATATTATCCTTCATTTATTATAATGAATAGGTTTAATTGTTAAAATTATTATTTTATTAATTTATTAATATTTAATATAGAAGTAATAGAATATTAAAAAAAAAAGAAATGTTATTTTAATGGAGATCGATTTAGGAGGTTGAGAATGGAGTATTTATTGTTATTTATTAGAGTAAATGGTGGATTTAGGAAAAATGATTGTTATTTTATTGTAAAATAAGTTAGAGCATTTTCAAGTTGAAAGCATTAATGTATTTTCCAGTCCATTATGGGTTATTAAAGGCCTTAGGGGTTCTTTTAAGAGTTGTTGTGACAATATACTTTTGTTTCCTAAGTCACCATTTCAAGGCACATTCCTTCCTCTAGAAAATCTAAGGACAAATTTTATGTTGTCATGTGCTAGAAAATAACATTCATAATCACAGTATGAATATAAATATATATAATGTTGATGCGTGATTCTGTAATGCTAAGAGCTATATCTAAGGCATGTGCGTAATCTAGGATCGTAATGGACATTTCACTGTGACTACTATTGCCTATGTTGTTTGGCAAGTCTTAGACAACCCTATTCCATCATCACATACAACATTGTGAGGTTGGCCCTACTATCTTAGTAGCCTATAAAGCATGTCTTCTCCTTGTCTAATAAGTGGAGCATCAATCACCCGTGTGTGTGTATATATATATATTCTTTTCTTTGAAAAAAGACTATTGTAGCCTAGACACAATATTAGTGCATTAGCACCAATGTTATCAGAACAGGACCAGTCATCAAACTGGTAGACCCACTAGACCGAGAACCGGTCAAAAACAGTAAAACAACCCAAACCAAAAAAACGGTTAGCAAAAAGCACATAAATATTCAAATTTTAAATAAAAACATATATATTCATGTGCATCCATATGAATCCAAACCATTTATACACAGATAAGCAAAATTTCCCATTTATATAGCATGTAAGGGTGCACATAACCAAAAGAACACCAAGTGTAATCCATCTCTGAACCAAAAATACAACAACAAACAGGCCCTAGATGGCCTCTAGCATCCAAAAAAAATCTTGCTACAACAAATACCTACATATCATCAAAATATTTGCCTATATTGGGATCTTTGTCCTCAATATCACCCTCCAAGCATTAAAATAAGATGGGAAATGCTTAGCATGTCAATTCAAGATTATGTTGGAGTGATGGATACATTTTTAGTAGGATCGTGATAGAGGAGTTCAACAATCAATGCCACTAAGATTAAGGTACATAGAGGGATTCATGCTCTTGATTGAATGCTAGTTCCATACCCTCGTACATGACAAAATCCAATGGAAACATTCCCTCCAATCCTAAAAAACTATCAAGTCCCTTGGAATTTGAGTGGCATCTAAAATTATACTTTTTCCATATGAAATCCAATGAGTTTGGAACCACTTTCAAACATCTCGAGTCATTTAATGGTAATGTTAAAAAATTTAAGTAAAAAGATTTAACATTACCATGAATTTCATGGCAATAGTAGGGTCGTAGGCCTGAATATTAGGTATTTGGTCAAATACTAAATTTCCCCGGTCATAAATCATTTCTTAAAGAAAAACAACTATGTTCAAAGGGTCCTACATAGCATTGTTCAATGAAAAAAGGTTGATTCAGTACTAAACAGGCCAAAAACAGTTTGGTTCACCTTTATGAACCGGTTTTTCCCTCCAACTAGTTAGACTAGCCAATTCTGACCAGTTCGGTATGACTCTGATAACATTGATCAGCATGATCCATGGAGTGGGTTGGCCTTGTGGATGAAGGCCCAACATGGGGTGTTACAAAAGACAACACAGTCCTAACACCTGAATTGTTAAGGTAACCAATCCAGCGTTGAGAGCACAAGCATGGCCATAATCAATGAAGGCAATGCTTAGGTAGTGGGTAAGTAAAAACATATGGAAGTGGATCAGAGCAAAACCTTAAGATATGATAGTACTTTTGAAGATATGTTGCTTACAAAAGTTGCACATAGAGCCTTGGAATTGTTCCTAACATTTTTGATGAGTCAGTGTCATTATGAGACCTTTTCCAACATGAAATAGGAAGGAACTAACGGTCAATGCAATTATATAGCATAAAGGGCACCAATTTGAAGTTATGGTTTGGTAGTTGAGTATCAAAGAAGCATCCTATGCCTATACACATCCTCTGAGGTGGTTGCAACCACCATATCCTTTGAAAATAGACATGTCCATATCAGATCTATGATATGAGGGAGTTTGTGAACATGTTAGAAGCATGCCTTAATTTTGAAGAGGTTACTTTGATAGCTATATATCATTTCTGGTAAGATCTACTTCTATGGAATAAGTTGTCATTGGAGAAAATGTCTAGGGTAAGAGCCGTGTGGGAGCCCTGTTTGTTGCATGAATTTTATTAACTAATTTAACATTGGCAATCACAATAAAGCTAAACTCGCTGATTATTTTAGAAAAAAAATATTAATTAATTCATAATGGTAGTTGAGCTGAGGCTAAATTTATAAAGTAATTTACTATGTAATCTTACCAACTATAATCACACTAAGGTTAGCCTCCAAATCAACCCTAATCTATAAACCTATGTGAAATTTCAAAATATTAAGAACCTTGTTATGCATTGATATACTCCCAAGATTTCCAGTTTTATAGATATAAAATGCAAATATTATTTTATTTTTAAAACTCTAATCCCTAACCATTACTAACCACTCATCATTCATCCAAACTCAATAATAGTAAAAAATAAATGAATCTAAATGTTGGAAGACTAAAGAAAATGTCGGGACAAAACCAAATTTACCATATGACAACTACAACCACAACCACTTCCTAAGTTTACATATATATTTAACTTAATCACCTTTGCTTCTCATAGTGATTTCTTAAAATTTGGGCGACCAACAATGCAATAAATAGTGGAAATACGACTAATTTTATGATTCCACATCAAACACAAGTTTAGCAATTTCCTTAGTGCTTAAAATGATAAAAGATTATAATATATCTACTCTTGGTGCTTAAAATGATAAAAAGATAGAATGTATGTTTACCTGGCCAAGAAACACACATACAACTCCACAAGAAACACACGTGACTATATCGTAGAACAACTCCACAAGAAGCACATGACTATATCTTAGATATAAGTTAATAGCAAATCACCAAAAACAAAAACAAAGCCAATTTTAAAAGAAATATAAAGATTGAGAGAAAAAACAAAACCAATCCTGAAATAAAATATATATATAATATATTTAATTATATAATATATAATATATATATATATATATATATTATATATCACAACATCATCTAATTCACAACGAAAAATGTATACTTACATGTCTCTAGGCAAATATGAAAAGAGGAGGAACTCTTGATGGATTTTCCAAACAAGGCACCTAAAAAATAAAAAATAAAACTAATTCTTTTCTTTTCAACATCATTTCATCACCTCCAGCCAAAACCTATCTTAATAGAAAAAGAGAAACACAAAAAAAAAAAAAAAAAAAAAAAAAAAAAAAAAAAAAAAAAAAAAAAAAAAAAAAAAAAAAAAAAAAAAAAAGAAAGAGCTAAAAATAAATAAATCTCTGCACAAAGATAAAAACACAAATAAATCTCTGCACAAAGATAAAAACACATAAATCTTTGCACAAAGATAAAAACACATAAATCTCTACAAAAAGATAAAAACACAAGGCATACATGAAAAATAAAATAAAAAACCAAACATGTGTGAAAAATAAAAACCAAAACACCTGCTCATCACCACAAGCTCCATTTTAGCAAACCTGATCCTTCATTCTAACAATTACTTTTAAGCAAAATACAATAAAATTGTATTTAAAAAACAAATGTATTTAAAAAAATCAAAACCAAAATGTAAATAAAAAAAAAAGACAGAAACCAAAAATATCTCTACTGTTTTACCACAAAATCCAAACCAAAAACATACCTGGTCATCACCACAAGTTCTATTTCAGCAAACCTAATCCTCCATTCTAACAATTACAAGTTCTATTTCAGTGAACCTAATCCTCCCTTCTAACAATTACCAAGTTCTATTTCAGCAAAACTGATCCTCTATTCTAATAATTAGAAGTTCTATTTCAGCGAACCTAATCCTCCATTCTAACAATTACTTTTAAACAAAATCCAAAATCAAGAAAACAAATGTATTTAAAAAAAATAAAAAAACAGAATGTAAATAAAGAAGGACAGAAACCAAATACATACCTGCTGCTTTACCACAAAGTCCATTTCCAGCCGACTTGTTCCTCCGTTTCAACGGTTATCCTGTAACATACCCCGGTAACCTTGCATGTAAAAGTAGGGAGTTAGAATTTTTTATACAAATTACCACAGTAATTATCTAATTCACAACTCCACAATTCATCATTAACCATTAGATATAATGTTCATTAGTACATCAAGTAAATTGCCATCAAAGACAGTAAGTTACATAACCATTGCATAACCTTTAACCACCACTATAGTAGTGTAATAACATAAACTGTCTCATGAATCCTTGCATCCATTTCATAATTTCCATAAACATATTAATTAATCTCATACTTGGACAATATGATCATGCCATTAAATAAAGAACCATCAACATCAAGGATTCAACATCATCAAACCGACACAAAAGGCAAACACACCATTGAACACCGATATACCCTGGAAACCGCGTAGGGTGAAAACCAGAAAACGTTTAATCTTATTATTAAACGCTCGTGAGGGTTTTCACCCCTCACTCAATGGCTCATAAGGGATTCCATCCCTTAACCATTGTTATGAAATCATTACAATGAATTATCATTAAGTTGTCACATAACTAGCTAAAAGCTAATACAGTTTCCATGTAATGTTTTACTTACATACCGCCACATACAACATTTCTTGTGGCATGATTATTGTAGCAATGCTCGATCCTGCTACTCAAATTCATTTGCATCATCCATTAATCCTTTTCCTGCCACAAGATTAAACATCACTTTCCTTTGGCACCATCTGCCATATTTTCCTGTCAATGTAGTTGTCAACAAGCTTGGCAACAAGATTAGATACCATAATAATGAATCAATAATCAACCTCTAACAAAGATCTTTTAGCACCTACTCATATGCATGAGCACGCATGACATACTATATAACTAGTGCATATACTCAAGTAAATATTGTTTGACCCCCACAATATCTATTTACACTAATGCATAACTCTCCTTAAGAGTTCTAGCTCATTAGTTCTACTAACATGTAACACTAATGCATAACTCTCCTTAAAAGTTCTAACTCATTAGTTCTACTAACATGTAACACTAATGCATAACTCTCCTTAAGAGTTCTAACTCATTAGTTCTACTAACATGTAACACTAATGCATAACTCTCCTTAAGAGTTCTAACTCATTAGTTCTACTAACATGTAAAACGTTCGTTATAACTTCATATATGTAATAAACCGTTATTTCTATGCTTAAGCACATATGTTCTTTTCACATAGTTATTTCTAGAGAACTCAACATAATCTCTCTATCATACAAAGAACATAACTCCATATCACAATGACTAATATTGTTCATACCATTGCTTATCATATTAGCCCTTCTTTAATGTATGCAACACATATTCCCTTCACTAGAATATTACCATCATTTCATACAACAAACCACATACCTCTTTCTTAAAGGAAGTTATTATAATCCTCATTTCTCTATCTTCTTATATGAGGGTTTCTGAAGATTCCCTTTCAAGAAATTATTAAAGATATCTATTCTTACGCATGAAAATCAAGATACCAAAACAAGGTTTACTTACTCTTTTTGCATCAAAATCAAGAAAATCAACACAACCCATCTAACGAGACAATCTCTCCAAGAGAAAGTTAACATGACCACTTTCTCTAAGTACACACAGACTCATATTTCCATAGTCACATTAGCTACCCTTGTGTGCATGCAACATGTGTTTTTTTTTCCTAACACAATTATTTTTACTTTAATGCACATAGTCTTTTCATGAAACAAGTAAAGATTCTGATTCTTGTATGAACACTATTCATATGTGTCTTTAAAGGAAAGAACCTCTAATTTTATTTCCAAGAAAACTCTCATAAAATCCTTCATCTTCATACATGAAGTATGCATACTTTTCTAAAATGAAGCTATATTTACGTATATATATAATATACTCTTTCTTCAAGAAAGTTAAAAATGAATATCTATGTGCCTAGAAGCACATCTTTAGCTATCTTTATCATGCATGTAATGCATACTCATTTTCACTAGAAACTTAGAAATCAGCTAGTATTACAATGCAATAGCATATATCCCTTTCCAATAAAATCCAACTTAACTTCTATTTCTATTATATGCATTCTTTCTTTCCATAAATGCAATATTAACCTCTATTTCTTTAAAATGCATTCTCTTTTCCAAAGATGCAATATTTACTTCTATTTCTCTAATATGCCTTCTCTTTTCCAAGAATGCAATATTTATTTCTATTTCTTTAATATGCATTCTCTTTTCAAAGAATGCAATATTTCCTTCTATTTTCTTTAATATGACAAGAATGCAATATTTACTTCTATTTCATTAATATGCCAAGAATGCAATATTTACTTCTATTTCTTTAATATGCATTCTCTTCTTCAAAAATGCAATAGCTATTATTAGAATATGTATTCTCCTTACCCAAAATAGCTATTTCTATGAGCAAAATAACATATACTTATCTCTTTAGTTGACCACCAAGAGCTATTCAAACCATGGACAGATCTATATCTCCAAAGAAATCCGAGGGAAAACAACAAAGTCAAAACTGGTATGATCAATGGGGTCCAACTTCGGCATTGTGAGATCTTCGTGAGATCTTCCCGCATCCAACTGAGAAAACTATGTGCACTCTATATTCCAAGTTCTCAACTTACGCATAGTTCATACTCCTTTGGTTTCGAAGCAATTTCGGAAAGTAGACTCCTTCATTCATCCGCTGCAACCGCAGAGAACGCAAATGCCAACAGAACACGCAGCGACAGTCAAGAGATTTGCCACTCCCGACACTGCAATACCTCGCACACTCGCCATCTTCCCCTTCCTTCACATTACTCTTTCGCTATTAATTCACTGGCATCTATCTCCACTAGGAATGCATGCATGAAAACCAAGAACTAAAAAGCCCTCCGCCTCGAGCTTAAAAGATTCCTCAAAAACCCATAACGGTGTGTCATCCATACACAAGTTCACAACTAAAATACATTTTCAACCTCTTCCGCATCCCGCAGTTCTATCGAACAGTTTTTCCTCCTTTCTTGATTTCATCCTTATTTAGAATTAGTTTTCATAACTGAACTGTAACTTTTTATTTATTTATTTTACCATGAGTTATTTTAGGGATGTTACATACTCCCCCCCTTAAGAGGAACACCGTCCTCGGTGTTCACCTCTCATTGGGAACTTGAGATTTTAATCATGGTATAAACCACACTAAAAGATGATCCTTCCTCTTTAAAATCCAAGATTTCATTCCAATAAATGATAATAACCGAAATAGTAATATTATAATCATAGGAAAGATCAATAGTCACAAGCATCCATAACTGCAAAATTATGCAAGTTCTAATTGCCACCACTTGGCCCTTATTCAAATTCAAAAACGAAACTCTATATCAACTTACCATTACTTACCATCTACACTTAAAAATTATGAGCACTTTCACATAAGCATCTTAATAGTGGTTGAACAGCCCATCAACCCTCCATGGTAAGTAATTCCTGTAATGCATGACTAACAAATCCAATTGCATTAGTCACAATATTCTGAGTCAAATGAAATACTTTTAACTATCAGTCAATTGTGCAATGTTAGATGACTTTTAAATCACAGTACTTTTACAAGTACCTTAAAGAGCTCATCACTGCTCCATAAGTACACTGAGATGATTCTCACTAAAGACATCCATAGAGTACTTTTAAAAGTACCGAAAGAGCACCTAGCTCTCCAACAATCATTCACTGCATCAAGTGAAAATTGTCTTAGCCCCTACTAAGATGTTTACAAGATTAATAATATAATAAAGGAATTAAAATTTCCAATAACTCCTTATTGACACTAAGCTCATTTCCTGTTAAATGTGCATAACATATTTCACACAACTATATGTAAAATTCATTTTTAACACATCATATAGCCGATTAGTTAATTTTTTAGCTATGACAATCATAATAGGCTAAAGAATTCCCAACCCATGGGAACTGGTTTCCACAACCAGGTCGAGTCATTTTCACATCCAGAGAGTTTCCCGGATAAAGACCTTACTAGGTCTAACATGGAATTCCACTGGCCAACCAGCTCAAGAATTCTATGGAGAGGAGATTCGGGCAGACAAGTACCATCAACCCCTCCGGGAAGGTAACTGCCATCAACCCAAACTCGGGCAGACAAATACCATCAACCCCTTCGGGCAGGTAACTGTCATCAACCCAAGGCATTCCAGCCTTTCACAATCCGGGCAGACAAGTATCATCAACCCCTCCGAGCAGGTAATTGTCATCAACCCAAGGCATTCTAGCCTTTCACAACTATCTGCATCTGTCTGGCATGTTAAATTTCTCTTTTATCATTCTTTCCCAAAGTAATTTACGTAATGAACCATATGAACATTATCATAAACAAACTATACATGCATGTACACCATGCATTTACACTTAACCCTCATCATGGGTCCACAACATCTAGATTGATGGGAAACATATTTCTCAGACATGTTGTATGCACTCAGATTCTAAATAACACAATTCATGCATATCATATAACTTTATTCTTTCTCATTTATGATTGCAATTCACATTGCAACGATTTATGTGATGAGTTTTCTTGTTGCCATTAAGCTACCTCTACTTAATCCCATCAGCAACGTTAATTATAAATATGCATCAGTTAACAAGTATTCAATTTCCAATTTTTTTTCATGCATACAATATCGTCATGTATAAAAGCATATGCAAGTATAATTGTCAACAATACTTGAGTTAATGATCCAAACATTTCCAATTTTCCATAGTCTATTGTCTTAATCCATACCGTCATTAATGGAATATTATCTTACGTTTACTATGACCAGCATTGGCCATGCATAATTAATATAATTAAGAATAATCAAGGTGTTCTGACCAACCGTTGGTTCAACTTGCATAACTAACAAATTAAACTACCCTTACCGGAAGCAATTCCTCTACTTATGCAATTAGAAGCATGATCCCCTAAGTGTCACACATGCACTAGAGTTACCACTTGATGTTAGATGCAACAATTATCTTATCACTACTATGTGACCATTTCAAAAAAAATGACTTCAAAGAGACATTACGAAAATCACTAAGATCAACAAACTATAGTTATCATTTTCCAACTCCTTAAGCATGGTCAAAGGAATACTCACATGCACATCAAGCGTTATCTGGTCATCACCAGACTTACCGATTCTTTTTCCTTTTTCGTCTGTCCCTGCAGCATGGTCTTCTCCCTTCTCCTTGCTTCCTTCTTCCTTTGAAAGCATCTACAGTTGGGGAAGGTAGTTAGAGTTTACTAATAACTTCATTAACACAGGTAGTCTATTTATGAATAATTGTCACATGTAATTCTTCCATGAATGGGTCCTAGAAATGTTACCCACTGAACATGCCTCTACAATTAACTTCATACTGGAATGCAACATGCATAAGAAATCCATTTTTCCCATAGTAGAGATAAATTCAGCCATCATTAAATCGAGGCTCAAAGGATTTTTATCTCACAACTAGTAATGATTAACATAAGCACATACCATGCTAGTGAATCTCAAATAATTAAGACATAAGCATACACTATTCATCAAGCATTCTCATGGTGAGTAAAATTAAGAACTCTTCTCATAAAATCATCATACACATTCCACGCATGTGACATCAATCAACCATTACTTGTTTACGGATTGTAATAATCTTAAATCCAATGCAATTAATGCATATAAGTTCTATTGGTTAGTCATGCAATACTAACCAATCTCAACTACCAATCATCTTCAAGCATCTATGACAAGACTGAATAAAAATTAGTTATTACAATCAAGTCGATTCAAGCACATAAAGTCTTCTACTGCGTGCCAAAATATCCATATCAAATAGCACAGAAATAGATAGTTACAAATCTGGAAAACCAGGAACAAAACTTACGAGAACTATCTTCTCAGAATGCAATATTGTAAATATAATAACGTGCACATATTTTAATTCAAGAGAATCGAGCAAGATACTTATCTTTTTCCTGGCAGCCTCCACACCGCAGGATCTTGATGTCAAAACCGCTCCTCAATCTTTCTCTTCATTATGCTACACCACCACGGAGCTCGACGAGAGCCTCACAGATGAGAAATCATGTACAGAGGGTCCAAAACGATGGTTGAAGTGCAAAGCATTGCCATAAATACCAATTATTTCCTCCTCCGGCTCCGTCTTGACATTTCCCTTTGAAGATTTATTCCATGCACCACAACTAGCAATTATTTATGACTGCCTTCAGGTGGACGTTGTGCATGCACTGGCTCTTGCCCCTGCTTGTCTTGCACAGTCTCTTTTTTTTTTTTAAAACACCATATCATCAAATCCAAGGACATCCCCGTATTTTACATTCATGCATTGACTCATTAAAATTAGTTCATTGCAACATCAATCTTGTTTAATAAATACATCATTGTTATCGCCATATTTGCAAATCAAAAGTGGGTTGTTGATTGTCACTTTCGTCAATGAGTGTTCAAGATTTTTCATAAGTGTAATGAGTGTTCAATATTGTTCTTAAGTGCAACAATTCAAGAATCCAATGTCATGAACATAGTTACGCAACAACTTTATTACTTACTACTCAAAGTAGTTATAAACATGATTCACACATATCGTGCCGAAGGTAGTGTACTACACAAATCAATATGTGAATGGGTAAACACATACCTGATTTAATGCCACTGGTGGCGTACCTCAATTTCTTTTCCTCTTACCAATTCCCAAAGGCGCCAGTACTGCAACCTTTAGCTCTGATACCACTTGTAACATACCCCGGTAACCTCGCATGTAAAAGTAGGGAGTTAGAATTTTTTTATACAAATTACCATAGTAATTATCTAATTCACAACTCCACAATTCATTATTAACCATTAGATATAATGTTCATTATTACATCAAGTAAATTGCCATCAAAGACAGTAAGTTACATAACCATTGCATAACCTTTAACCACCACTGTGGTAGTGTAATAACATAAACTGTCTCATGAATCCTTACATCCATTTGATAATTTCCATAAACATATTAATTAATCTCATACCTGGACAATATGATCATGCCATTAAATAAAGAACCATCAACATCAAGGATTCAACATCATCAAACCGACACAAAAGGCAAACACACCATTGAACACCGATATACCCTGGAAACCACGTAGGGTGAAAACCAACAAATGTTTAATCTTATTATTAAACGCTCGTGAGGGTTTTCACCCCTCACTCAATGGCTCATAAGGGATTCCATCCCTTAACCATTGTTATGAAATCATTACAATGAATTATCATTAAGTTGTCACATAACTAGCTAAAAGCTAATACAGTTTCCATGTAATGTTTTACTTACATACCGCCACATACAACATTTCTTGTGGCATGATTATTGTAGCAATGCTCGATCCTGCTACTCAAATTCATTTGCATCATCCATTAATCCTTTTCCTGCCACAAGATTAAACATCACTTTCCTTTGGCACCATCTACCATATTTTCCTGTCAATGTAGTTGTCAACAAGCTTGGCAACAAGATTAGATACCATAATAATGAATCAATAATCAACCTCTAACAAAGATCTTTTAGCACCTACTCATATGCATGAGCAAGCATGACATACTATATAACTAGTGCATATACTCAAGTAAATATTGTTTGACCCCCACAATGTCTATTTACACTAATGCGTAACTCTCCTGAAGAGTTCTAACTCATTAGTTCTACTAACATGAAAAACGTTCGTTATAACTTCATATATGTAATAAACCGTTATTTCTATGCTTAAGCACATATGTTCTTTTCACATAGTTATTTCTAGAGAACTCAACATAATCTCTCTATCATACAAAGAACATAACTCCATATCACAATGACTAATATTGTTCATACCATTGCTTATCATATTACCCTTCTCTAATGTATGCAACACATATTCCCTTCACTAGAATATTACCATCATTTCATACAACAAACCACATACCTCTTTCTTAAAGGAAGTCATTATAATCATCATTTCTCTATCTTCTTATATGAGGGTTTCTGAAGATTCCCTTTCAAGAAATTATTAAAGATATCTATTTTTACGCATGAAAATCAAGATACCAAAACAAGGCTTACTTACCCTTTTTGCATCAAAATCAAGAAAATCAACACAACTCATCTAATGAGACAATCTCTCCAAGAGATTATTATTTTCAAGAAAGTTAACATGACCACTTTCTCTAAGTACACACAGACTCATATTTCCATAGTCACATTAGCTACCCTTATGTGCATGCAACATGTGTTTTTTTCCTAACACAATTATTTTTACTTTAATGCACATAGTCTTTTCATGAAACAAGTAAAGATTCTGATTCTTGTATGAACACTATTCATATGTGTCTTTAAAGGAAAGAACCTCTAATTTTATTTCCAAGAAAACTCTCATAAAATCCTTCATCTTCATACATGAAGTATGCATACTTTTCTAAAATGAAGCTATATTTACGTATATATATAATATACTCTTTCTTCAAGAAAGTAAAAAAAAGAATATCTATGTGCCTAGAAGCACATCTTTAGCTATCTTTATCATGCATGTAAGGCATACTCATTTTCACTAGAAACTTAGAAATCAGCTAGTATTACAATGCAATAGCATATATCCCTTTCCAATAAAATCCAACTTAACTTCTATTTCTATTATATGCATTCTTTCTTTCCATAAATGCAATATTAACTTCTATTTCTTTAAAATGCATTCTCTTTTCCAAAGATGCAATATATACTTCTATTTCTCTAATATGCCTTCTCTTTTCCAAGAATGCAATATTTATTTCTATTTCTTTAATATGCATTCTCTTTTCCAAGAATGCAATATTTCCTTCTATTTTCTTTAATATGCCAAAAATGCAATATTTACTTCTATTTCATTAATATGCCAAGAATGCAATATTTAGTTCTATTTCTCTAATATGCCTTCTCTTTTCCAAGAATGCAATATTTATTTCTATTTCTTTAATATGCATTCTCTTTTCTAAGAATGCAATATTTCCTTCTATTTTCTTTAATATGCCAAGAATGCAATATTTACTTCTATTTCATTAATATGCCAAGAATGCAATATTTAGTTCTATTTCTCTAATATGCCTTCTCTTTTCCAAGAATGCAATATTTATTTCTATTTCTTTAATATGCATTCTCTTTTCTAAGAATGCAATATTTCCTTCTATTTTCTTTAATATGCCAAGAATGCAATATTTACTTCTATTTCATTAATATGCCAAGAATGCAATATTTAGTTCTATTTCTTTAATATACATTCTCTTCTTCAAAAATGCAATAGCGATTATTAGAATATGCATTCTCCTTACCCAAAATAGCTATTTCTATGAGCAAAATAACATATACTTATCTCTTTAGTTGACCACCAAGAGCTATTCAAACCACGGACAGATATATATCTCCAAAGACATCCGAGGGAAAACAACAAAGTCAAAACTGGTATGATCAATGGGGTCCAACTTCAGCATAGTGAGATCTTCGTGAGATCTTCCCGCATCCAACTGAGAAAACTATGTGCACTCTATATTCCAAGTTCTCAACTTACGCACAGTTCATACTCCTCTGGTTTCGAAGCAATTTCGGAAAGTAGACTCCTTCATTCATCCGCTGCAACCGCAGAGAACGCAAATGCCAACAGAACACGCAGTGACAGTCAAGATATTTGCCACTCCCGACACTGCAATACCTCGCACACTCGCCATCTTCCCCTTCCTTCACATTACTCTTGCGCTATTAATTCACTGGGATCCATCTCCACTAGGAATGCGTGCATGAAAACCAAGAACTAAAAATCCCTCCACCTCGAGCTTAAAAGATTCCTCAAAAAACCCATAACGGTGTGTCATCCATACACAAGTTCACAACTAAAATACATTTTCAACCTCTTCCGCATCCCGCAGTTCTATCGAACAGCTTTTTCCTCCTTTCTTGATTTCATCCTTATTTAGAATTAGTTTTCATAACTGAACTGTAACTTTTTATTTATTTATTTTACCATGAGTTATTTTAGGGATGTTACACTAGGCTAGGTTAGGCTTGGTTGGGCTATGCTAAGCTAGGTTAGGATAGGCCAAATAAGGCTCGGTTAATTTAGGCTAGGCTATGGTAAGGCTAGGTTAGGTTAGGTTATGCTAGGCCACACTTTGCTAGACTAAGCTAGGTAAGGCTAGGCTAGGTTAGGCTAGGTTAGTCTATGTTAGGCTAGGCTAGGGTAGGATTATGTTAGGATAGGCTAGGCTAAGCTACATTAGGTTAGGTTAGGTTAGGTTAGGTTAGGTTACATTAGGCTAGTTTAGGCTATGTTAGGATAGCTTAAACTAGCTTAGCCTACACTAGTCTAGGTTAGGTTAGAGTAGGCTAGGAAGGTGTAGGCTAGGCTAATCTAGGTTATGTTAGGCTTGGCTAGGCTTAGATGGGCTAGGATAGGTTATGTTAGTCTTGGCTAGGCTAGTCTAAGCTAGCGTATGATAAGTTAGGCTAGCCCAAGCTAGACTAGGTTAGTCTAGGTTAGGCTAGATTAGGGTAGAATGGGCTAGGCTAGGCTAGGCTAGGCTAGTTTATGCTAGGCTAGGTTAGGCTAGGATAAGATAGGTTAGGTTAGGCTAGGCTAAGCTAGGTTAACTTAAGCTAATGTAGGCCAGGCTAGGTTAGTATAGGAAAGGTTAGGTTATGTTAGGCTAGTCTAGGCTAGGTTAAGGTATGGTAAGACAAGATAGGCTAAGATAGGCTAGACTAGGCTAGCCTATGGTATGTTAGGCTATGCTAGGTTAGGCTATGCTAATTAATCAAGTGGTGCTATTACAAGAGAAAAAAGAAAATGTAGGATATAAGTTGATTAAATACTAGGAGAAAATGAAATTTGTGTTTGACAAGGTAGCCAAAGATAGAATGTTCCAACCAAGAGACCTTATAATCAGGTGGGACGTTAGGTGAGAAGACAATAGGAATCATTGCAATTTTGATGCTTTATGGTTTGGACAATTCAAATATCTAAATTTCAGTGAAATAACACATTCATTATGAAGAACCTTGATGGTGCACTGCTACAACTACCTATCAATGTGAGGTATATTTACCATTATGTTTAGCATAAAATTCATCTATTATTTCCAGTATATATATATATATATATATAATCATTGTAAGTATCAATGTGTTTTATTTTAATGAAATCTTCGTCTACAATATGATGTCATGCTTGAGGTGAAGGCACCAATATGCATTTCTTATATTTCTATTCGAAAATGTTATCCTCGGGTGTAGCCAATGTTGTAGTTTAAGTTTTTACTTTTTAAAAATTTTACAAAAGAAAATAAACTATGTGTGTGTGTGTGTGTGTGTGTGTGTAAAAATAGAAAAAAAAATTGTATAATGATTAGAGTAGAATTTTCTTATTTTTATTAGAAACCTCAAGCTTTTCAGACTTGGGAGATAATGAATGTGTATATTGGCTCATAAAAATCAAAGCAAATGATTAACCACCATGTAACTTAGAAGGAGGATTGTTCAACATTCATTAGTAGTAAAATCACATACAATTGCGATGGAGAAAACTACATAAGTTTTAAGAGTTAATAGGAGTGACCCAAAGTTGATTTGCAAAACCATCAATAATGCTATGAACAATCGATATTTACTATACCAGTCTCACCCATTTTTTAAAAACCACAAGTTAGCGGTGGGAAAGTGATGATATGTTTCTTGAAACCACTTATTTCTTATAGAAGTTGACATTTCACCTATTAGGAGAGCCCAAAAAATGAGAAAGTCCATAAATATTGTTTTCCATTTCATCTTTCTAGCTCACCATGTCACGTCACCTTCCAAATCATCCATTTATTACATCATGCTCTTGTTATTCGTACTTGTAATTTAATTTATTTTTGTGATCAACCAAAAGGGTTAAAATGGTAATTTATTTTTTTCCTCCCAATCATTTTATGAGGTCATAAATATCCACTAACCATCATCTAGGTCAACTGAGGGCCCATCCTCCTCAACTCCTACAACTTCATGTTAGTACTAGGTATTTATACTTTGTCCCATACCTCAATTTCCGATAATGATTAAGTAGAAAAGGGTTCCAAAGTTGGCCTCGAAAGCTACAAATCCTAATCCTACTACTAAAGAACCCTTGATGTACACTGAGAGTGAAATTCATGATTCTTTTTGTGCACTCGAATTAGAAGAATTTCATTTTTAGTGCTTTTGCCATTTATTGAATGAAACCGATATATTTAGGGTTGTATGATATAGTTTGCACTAAATTTTGGCTTAAACTGCTTAACATTTCTCAAATACCTTGGAATGATTGTCCAAGACTTTTTGGAGATCTAGAGAAATAGATGATTCCGATGTGGAAACATCTAGCGAACATAATTGTGAAATTACACCTCCTTGTTCCTTTTTAAGAAGCTTTGTCATACCATTAGAGCTGATTATCTTTCCTGGTTTCCCTGCAATACCCCTTAATTCAACTTCCTTTCCTTCCACAGAAAATTTGAAAAGTTCTTGAAAATTAAAAGCTATTGTACCCAAGGATTGTAGCCATTGACTCCTAGTACAACATCAGCACCTCCCATTGGAATGGAAAGCATTGGGCTAGTCAATACATATTCTCCCATGGAAAACTTGACATTATGGCATTTTCCAGAGCAATTTATTGTTCCTCCATTTGCAATCATCACTTGACACTCTGGTGCTGGATATAGGAAGCAATTCAATTCTTTGGCTACCTTACAATGAATAAAATTGTGGGTACTTCCTGAATCAATCAACACTATTACCTTTTTCTTCTTGATTTGTCCTTCTATCTTGATGGTTTGAGGAGTGGTAATTCCCACCAATGCATTACAAGATATGGTTGGATTCATTTGTTCTTCATTTGGGCTTTGTTCTTGGAGTATATCCTCTTCTTTTGACCTTTCTTGCTCCTTTTCCTCTTCCTCTTCACAATCTATGTAGAATAATTTCTTCTCAGCACACTTATGACCTTTAGTGTATTTGTTATCACAGCTGTAACAAAGCCCTT
>APFE031017476.1:51333-74018 GCA_000404065.3 Pinus taeda
TCTACACACCTTTTTTCACTTTGTAGGAGCTCAATATTGCCTCTGATGTATCTCTGTACATTCAAATCATCCAGTTCTGAAATTGTGACCTGCAGTAGCCCTCTTTGTCCTCTTTCCAATGCCACCAGTCTGATCCAAATTGGATTCTCCAAGGAAGAGTTATGCGAAATATCCCACAGTGACCTAATTATGGACAAGTTCAGTAGGGCGAACTTGTAGGATGTGCCACGAGTCCCTGTTTCCTCTTTTGGCTCTTAAAAATATATACAAGAAACTACAGTCCTTCCCCCAGGTCCTTCTCCGCAAATATAGTGCAAAACGATTTAAAATTCGGACCCAAGATTCAGCGTGATGTCTTCTTAAATGTTTTTTTTTTTTAGCTTCTGAAATGTCGCAGAAAAAAAGTTATTGCGAAAATGCCACGATGTCATGTTTGGAGCAGCGAAACCATAGAAACCAAAGCTCTAATACCAAATGTTATGAACCAGCTCAAGCAAAGATAGAAAAGATAGATCAACGCCTTAGAATTCAGCCTCTTCGAGGGGGAAATCTCCTTTACATTACATAAATGGACAATTCTTGGATGATACAAATGACAAAACCGCCTTTCTATATATAGGAATCTAAGGACTCACAATATAACCCAGCTTACCTAACAATAAGAATATAAAGCCACAAAAATAACAATAGAGGGATTCTATGGGGCACAGTAATAACAATATGGGGCAATAGTGGCACAACAATATTAATAAGGGGTACAACTACAATAGTAATGGGGTAATCACTAGTATTATAGGGACCCAACAGAAAACGTGGCCATGACAGATGCATCAGATGATGAAGGACCAGAAATTAAGCTATTGAAGTCAGTTTTGTTGGCTAGCAGCAAGCCAAAGCCAAAGCTCTCTAATTATGATGGCAGTTTTTCCATAGAGGCACTGTTGAACTGGATAAGTGAATTAGATAAATATTTTGAGTATGAAGAAATTAGTGAAGACAAGAGGGTCGGGTTTGTTGTCACCAAATTGAAGGGACATGCAGCATTATGGTGGGATAGTGTACAGGTAAAAAGGAGGAGATTAAACAAACCCTTGATTAGAAAGTGGGATAGGATGGTTGCGGAAATGAAGAGAAAGTTTCTACCTAAAGACTATTAGATTTCCCTTTATAGACAGGTACAAAACCTGAAATAGAGAATGATGACTGTGAAGGAATATACAGAAGAATTTTATAAAATTAACCTGAGAGCTGGTTATATGGAAGATACCCCTGAGAAGACAGTAAGGTTTGTAAATGGCCTACAGATGGAGATCCTAGACGAAGTTAGCATTCTTTCCCCTAAAACCATAGAAGAAGCTTATCAGAGTGCTTTGAAGGCAAAAGAAAATATTGTTAGGAAACAAAATGCCAAGAGATGACGTGGTTTTGGTAGAGGTCGAGGACAGACCTTTGGAAGAGGTAAGATTGTCAGCAGCAATGAAGAGGGTAGCAGTTTGAAGACTTTGGGACAAAGCGAAAGGGAAGGTAACACTAGAGGAGGAAGGCCCTACCAACGAGCAAGAGGTAATGACAAAGGCAGAGTAAATGCCTATTAGTGTTACAAGTGTCACAAGTGGGGACACATGTCCTTTGAATGTCCTGAAAACGAACAAACGAGGCAGAGGGGAGCATATATTACTCAGCCCGATGAAGCAAAGGCACCACCATAGGAGGTGGAGAATATGCCAGAAACTGGGGAAGCCTTGGTGTTGAACAAGGTGTTATTAAAACTAGCCAAGGAAGTAGCTGATCAAACACAGAGGAAAGCATTATTCCGGACTATGTAAGTCACATGGAAAATGCTGTAAATTGATTATTGACAACGGGAGTACTGATAAGTTGGTAGCTATGGAGATGGTGGAGAAACTGGGTTTGAAGAAAGTAAAGCACCCAACTCCATACAGGGTGTCGTGGTTGCAGAAGGGACACCAACTATTAGTTGATGAACAATGCGAGGTGGATTTTCAGATAGGCAAGTACAAGGATCAAGTGACTTGCGACATAATGCCGATGGATGTGTGCCATATTCTGCTGGGCAGACCATGGCAATACAATAGAAAGGTAGTCCATGATGGAGTGGCAAATTGTTACATATTTTTCAAAGATGGGATAAAGCATACCTTGGTACCTATGAAAGAAGCCAAGGAAGGAGAGGAGACAGCAGAAACAAGTGGAACGAAAGCATTACTGCTAGGAGGAAAGGAGTTTCTATGACAAATTGAAGAGAGTGAAATGGGTTGTGTAGTGGTGAGAAGACCAAGAGCAGTGTTAGTACATACCAACCTTATTGATTTACCAGAAGAGATAGAGAACATGCTACAAGAATTTAGTGATATTGTGGTAGATGATCTACTGGACAAATTACCACCGAAGAGGAGCATCAGTCACCATATTGATTTTATTCCAAGAACCAGTTTGCCAAAAAAGGCTGCCTACCGGATGAGTCCAAAGGGTAATGAAGAAATACAGAAGCAGGTGCATGAGTTGTTAGATAAAGGACTGATTCGAGAGAGTTTAAGCCCTTGTGCAGTTCTGACCATTTTAGCTCCCAAGAAAGGAGGTGAGTGGAGAATGTGCACTAATTCCCAGTCCATTAATAAGATTACTATCAGATACAAATTCCCATTACCTCGAATGGATGATATGATGGATTGTCTGAGTCGAGCAGCATACTTTTCAAAGATAGACCTGAAAAGAGATTGCCACCAAATCAGAATTCGAGAAGGTGTCAAGTGGAAGACGACTTTCAAGACAAATGAAGACTTGTACGGATGGTTGGTTATGTCGTTTGGATTTAGCAATGCTCCTAGCACGTTCATGTGATTAATGAATGAGATGCTCAAGGAATTCATTGGAAAATTTGTGATTGTGTATCTAGATGATATACTTATATTAAGCAAGACGAAAGAAGAACATTTTCAACACGTGAGGTATGCATTACAAAGATTGCAGCAAAATAAATTACTGATAAATTTTAACAAATGTTCCCTTTTCAAGAAAGAGTTAATTTATTTAGGATTTGTGATTGCTGAGAATGAACTAAAAATGGATCCGGAAAAGGTTGTATCTATAGTTAGCTAGCCATCCCCCAAAAGTTTGTTTGAGGTACGAAGTTTTCATGGATTGGCGAGTTTTTATCAGAAATTTATTAAAATTTTCAGTGGGACTTGTGCACCTATGCTAGACACCATTAAGAAAACAAATCAGCCTTTCTATTGGATATAAATGGTAAAGAAGAGCTTTCAGTTGCTCAAGAAGAAAATTATTAAAAGACCGATTTTGAGATTACCGGACTTTAACAAAATTTTCCAAGTTCGTTGTGATGCCAGTCGGACAGCCATTGGTGCAGTACTTAGCCAAGAGGACAAGCCGGTAGCCTATTTCAGTGAGAAACTAAATGAAAGTAGGCAAAAATACACGGCCTATGAAAAGGAATTTTATGAAGTGGTTCAAGCACTAAAGCATAGGAGACATTATCTGTTGGCCAATAAATTTGTCTTATTTTCGAACAATTCTGCGTTGCAGTATATTATGCAGCAGCATAAGCTGAACCATAAACATGCGAAGTGGGTGGAGTACTTGTAGAGTTCTACATTTGTGTTGAAACATATCAGCGGTCAACCCAATAAAGTGGAAAATGCATTAAGCAGGAGGAATTTGATCCTACCGAAAAGTACCATACAAGTGTTAGGATTTGAACATCTTAAGGAATTGTTTGAGGCATATGCATATTTTAAGGAAGCTTATGAAGCTTTCCAAAATCCATTGTTGAGAGACAACAGCTCATGGCTGTACTATAACATGCAGGAAGGATTGTTGTTCAAAGGAGGGCAGTTGTGTATTTCGGGCAGTTGAGAGAGAACTTAATCTAGGAAAAGCATAGTGGAGGTTTAGCCAGGCATTTTGGCATAGACAAGACCTTGGATTAGTTGAGCCACTTTTACTATTGGCCGAAGATGCGCAAAGATGTAAAAAGGTTTTTAACTAGATGCAAAATGTGTCAGCTTGCAAAGGGACACAACCAAAACACAACATTGTATGCACCCTTACCCATTCTGAGTAGACTATGGGACTCGGTCAGTTTAGACTTTGTCTTAGGTCTGTTGAAGACACAACAGGGATTCAATTCCATCATGGTGGTGGTGGATCGTTTCACTAAAATGGCACATTTCATTCCATGCAGGAAAACCAGTGATGCCACACATGTAGCACATTTGTTCTTTACCAAGATAGTCATATTACGTGGCTTGCCAAAGTCTATTGTTTCGGATTGAGATGTTAAATTTACAGGACATTTTTGGCGAACCTTATGGAAGAAATTAGACACTAAACTAAACTTCAGCTCAGCTTATCATCCACAGACCGATGGGCAAACCGAAGTGGTGAGCCGGAGTCTAGGAAATTTGTTGAGGAGTTTGGTTGGAGAAAATTCTCGATAATGGGATCGTGTGCTTGCACAAGCCGAATTTATTTATAATGATTTGCCCAACCAGAGTATAGGTAGTAGTCCTTTCCATATTCTATACGGAATGCACCCATGTGGAGTACATAAGTTATGGGATTTTTGACAGTTGGAGTGTAGGAGTGCTGATAGTGAAGACTTCGCAAAAGAAATCAACAATCTTCATGAACAGGTGAAATAAAAATTACAGAACAACAGCCAAAGATACAAGCAAAAGGAATATTTGAAAAGGCGGGAGCTGCAATTCAACGTAAGAGACCTGGTATTAGCACACCTACACAAAGAGAGGTTTCCTAAAGGCTAGTACAACAAATTGAAATGGAAAAAGATTGGGCCTTGCAGGATCCTTCAGAAATTTTCTGCAAATGATTATGAATTGCAGTTACCCCCAGGTATTGGAATTTCACCCATTTTCAATGTAGAAGACCTGTACCACTACATTGCGGTAGAGGATGAAGACAGTTCGGAAAGATGAACACGGGACACCTAGGAAGAGAGTGATACATGGATTAAACAAATGCCCCTAGCAAAGCCTCTAGAGATTGAATGGATCCTAGATACCTAGGTGGCTAGATCGACTCGACGGAAGGAATATATGCAGTACCTAGTCAAGTGGAATGGTCATCCTATCGAAGATAATCCTTGGTTAGATGCTGGCCAGATTCAGAACCTCGGGTACTCTATTGAAGAGCTCATGGACAAGAGCCATGAATTTCATTCACCCTATGAGCCTGATGCAGGAGCACCCGAATGAAGAGGCGACAGCTCGGAGTTGGTTCTTGTTATTTTTTTTTTATTTTCTCCTTCTATTTTGACAAGTAGAGAGGAAAAAAACTCAAATTTCTATTTTATTTAGTTTTATTTTGTGTTATTGTAAATGAAGGCTAGATCAACCATTGTTAGTTTTGAGTTAGACAAGATAGGATTAGATGGAAATTAGTTTGAGGAAACTATCTCATAGCTAAAAAAAACCGTTCCTCGAACTGTAGGAGGAACTGCCACTGATGTATTAAAAAGGAAATAAGAATGAAGAGTAAGGGGTTAGCTGAGTGGAGAAGGATTGTAAGCCTATGGGTAGACTGTAAGAGAGGCCACTGGTGTTAGGTGAGAAAACCACAAAGGGAGACAAAGTCTCAAAATATTTCCCTTATTTATTTGTTATGTGCATATTTTATTCCAATTCAGAATCTATGTAACTGTATTTCAAATGATTGAAGGCTAAAATTAATTTGAATTATAGCTTCCATCTATATGTATGTATCCTTGCAGGTAATTTTGGCATACCCAAGGAGGCGAAAGCGCACATAGAGAAAACTTGCTCGCAATGTAGCGGAAGCGTGAAAATGCATGAAAATAGAGGAGCACGAGGTTAAGGAGGTGACACTCAAGGGCTGTTGGATCCAACAGGTCAAAGAAGAAGATCAAATCGGCGGAGTTGAAATCAACAAGCGTCATAATGCCAACCTTGGGCAAATACCGATTGCGATCAAGTGACAGAATATGGACCGTTGGATTTGTGGGAGGATCAATGGCAGAGATTAAATCGGCGAGTGGAATAACCCTGAGCTCGAGCAAACATTGATTGCGATCATGCGACAAAATATGGACTGTTGGATCTGTGGGAGGATCAACAATGGAAATTGAATCGACGGGACTGTCAAGTGATCACCAATTGCGATTAAATGATTGAACGAGGATCGTTGGATCTGTAGGAAAGATCAACGACGAAGATTCAATCGGCGGAGGAGCATGGGCGTGGGTGAAAGGCAGACCCGATGATATTTATAGGCCCCGATACATAGAATTTGAGATCCAGCCTAAGTGGTCGGAGCGGTATTTTCTTTGTATTCCCAGTTTTTCTGAAATTCCTGATATAACAAATGGAGTGGGATTTTAGTGCAAATAGCGTGCTTGTGGAACCCCGATAGTGTAATCACACATCGAGGAAGTGGAAAGCTTGGGTATTGTGACCCGCGGAAGGGTCGACGCCCGACTGCGATAAAGTGAAGCCTCGATAACTGGGCCAAGCCTATGGATTCAATGGGGTGAATGGATTTTACGCGTGTTTGTGCATAAATCCTTTCTAAAGGCTTTACTACCATAAAAGTGCCGATTTTAAGGATTTATACAATAAATCCAACAAACCAAAGGAAACAGGGGGCAGGCACCTATATGCAGGGTTGAGGGCTCAAAGGGTTCTCAAGGGATTGAAGAGTCCCGTTAGAAAGAATCGATGAAGGGAAAGGCTGAGTTACTGTGCGAAAACATTCCACAACAATTGTTTAAGGGGGGTCGTAACCTACAAGGTTGAGAGACCAGTGCCTGCCGTTAATCGGTGGCATCATAATTCACATGTAGTTGTATTCAGAGGATCTTACGGAGCGAGTAAGTTGAAATATTTTGTTGAATTGTGATCCTAATCTTTATATCTTCAAGTACTAATGATGTAATCACAGCTATAGAAGGAAATTTAATGAAGAATGAAACTTGTACGTAATTTGCAATGTTAGATGCTTGGTTTCGATTGAAATACCCACACATTACAATAAGTGCAATCTCATCCTCTACACCAATTTTGTATTTTGATAACATCACGCCTCTAGAGAGTTTCGAAAACACTGTGTGTTCAAGACTTCAGGGTATAAATTTCCTTATTATGAAAAAGTTTCACTTTTGAGTGGATTTTTTAATCCTTTTTAGGTTTTTTATTACACACATTCTTAATTTTTCATGGGAGATTGAAAGTGAAAATTTCTTCAAAGTGATCAAAGGTTCTTGAAATGTTATAGATAACTTGGCATACTCCTCATGGCTTCTCTAAGAAATGTGCTTAGATTTGTAGGTAACAATGTTGACTCTTTATCAAATTCATGCCATAGTTCCATGTATCACAATACATATGATTCGTAGGACCATGAAATTACAAGTAGATTGATGTATTTTTAACATAAGATACCTTCCTTGTTACATATCAAATAATGATAATGACACTATTGAGAATGTGGACGGATGGTTTTATGATGCTTACTGCACCAAAGCCATGACAGATTATCCATTCCCGGCTAACTTTGTTCAGTCTTTGCAAGCGTATCCCGTGCAGCAAGTAAATGAAGCACCCCTTTTACATAAATATTGTATTCATTTTGTTTTCTTAAGAAGTTTGCAGGAATTTAACTATGTACAATTTAAGTGTTTTAGAATTATCACTAAATCCATTTATGTATTTAAAAATAAATTTTAAATAAACATGATCTTATCAAAATTTGTTTTTGACAATTCCAACAAAAACTTAAACATTACTTTTGTTAATTTTAAATACATTTGAGCCAAGAGGGATCCAAATCCAATTTCTTCACATGCAATTTTTTTTATGAACCAACATTATTTAAATATTTTGGATAGCTAGTTAATTTAAAGTAATTTTTAAAATTTTTATTTGGATCGGCATGAGCAAAATTTCAACTTTGATGACAGACTAACAAGGTTACACATCATACTAGGCTATAGAATGAGCCTCTAGACTCATTTAACATAATTAAGAAATAGCATATAACTGATTATAATTTATTTATATAACTGATTATAATTTATTTATAAGAAATAGCATATAACTTATTATCGTTCTTCTTACCAAGTGTTCTAACGATCCCGACAAGTAGCTTTAAACCCTCCATGATTACTGTGTCAAGATGGGTATGATTGTTAATACTAACAAGACTAATGTTATGCTTATTAAATCCAAACATATCACTTATGACAATTTCATTTATGATAACAATTACTTAGAGAGTGTCTCTTCTTACAAATATTTAGGTATTAACATTCACCATTAGCTCAAATTGAACTATAACATTGAGAAAAGGACTTTAGGAGGTTGGAAAGCTTACTACGAGCTTGAAAACAATTGTAAGACAATTGATATTTGGGTTTGGAGTAAAAAAAAGTTCCTCTTTGAGACTCCTGTCAACCCTTTTATTTTATACATATGTGAGGTGTGCGATGTAGTCTATCTAGATACTCTTGGAGAAAGGTTGAAATGATCCAAAAGCAACTCATAACCTACAACCTCAAGATTAAAGGTAATACTTCCTACCCTATTTTATTGATTGAAGCAAACCTTTCCCCCATTGAATGCATGACTATGTTTAGGTATCTAATGTATATGAAGAAGTTATACAACATGAAAGCCAAGAGGCTCCCAAAAATCGCTTTTAAATCTAGTCAAAACCGCCTTCGGCTCAAGTGAGGGTGGCATAAGGATTCCAAGTCCTGGCTCAATCATTGGGAGATAAGGGAGGATTTCCTCTTGGGGAATAAATATAATATTTAAAATATCATTACTTCCAAATTTAAGGATAAGTTGTGGAGTGATAAGAAGTTAGAGGGGAAAAGAAAGTGAAGACCCTATAAGGAGGTAATCAACCCCACACTTGCTAACTAGAATTACCTTCGTCTATTAACTAATGCTAAGAAGCGAATGAATATTGCAAGGATTAGAACTAATTACCATGAGCTCCGGAGTGAAACTGGGCATTAGTCTATTCCCAAGATTCCTTGGGACAAAAGATATGCCTCCTTTGCGATACTAAGAGAGTTGAAGATGAAAAGCACTTTCACTTGGAGTGTTTGGCCCTTACTCACGTCTGTTCTCATTTCCATAACATTTTCCCCACTACCAACCTCTTTGACTTGTTTAGTCAAGAAAACTACAGTAACCTGAGAATGTTTTTTTCCCTCCTTTTTTATCACATAATTAAAATCTTAAATAATCTCAATTAACCACTTCTTTCTTAAGGTCCAATAGACCATATTAGTCTTAGTGAACATTAATCATCATCATCATCATCATATATGAATAAAAATATTCACATTATAACATATTGAATTAGTAAATTATAATATATTGAATTAAAAATTATAAAACAAATACCTATATTAAAATATTAAATAAATAAATTTATATTTATATATTTAATTATATGAGATTTTGATAATTATAAATTATTTTTAAATTGTTTGATTTTTTAATTAATTTACTAATATTAATTATTTTTACCTTATTTAATTTGATACTCTATTTTTGAAAATCCAATAAAAAATTACCTTATTTTTCATTAAATTATTATTATTTTTTAATTTAATAATATTTTTATATATATAGTATGTCCCCCTATTTTTAAAATAAAATTCTTAAATTTTAAATTTATTTATTAATTAATTTAATATTATTTTTAATTTATTTATAAATTTATATTATTAATAATGTTCCTTATTATAATAATAATGAATATTTATAATGATAATTTTTAAATAATAATTATTATTTATTAATTATCAATTCCTTGATTTAAAATTAATAAATTGATAAATATAATAAGTATTATTAACAATAACATTATTAAATTTAATAAACATAATATTATTAAATAATAATATTTCCATAATGTTCCCCAAATCAAGAATCCCAACCATGCTTTACCCCCAAACGATCAACTTGTGTGCATTTGGTGATTAATTATATCAAAAGTTCAAAGTCATTCATTTTGTTTCAAGATAGGATTTATCAATTGCAGTTTAATGTTTCCTTACATTTCCAAACCATTACACTGTAGGTTTGTCCACAAATGGTTATGCCTATGGCTGATGACCCAAAAACCAGTATGTTTCCTCGTTCGACTTTCAGTTGGAAAGACAAAGGAGTAAAGACACAAAATTTCACACACACATACACAATAAAAGGAGTTGTCTCTTTTCTATTGATCAACAAAATGTGATTTGACTTCATTACAATGAACCCGAAGAAGGGTATTTAAACTTTTTAGTTTAATGACTCACCTAAAATAACTTAACATGCACACATACTATAAATTCAACTTTACCCAAAATATGACTTAACTAGAACTCACTCAAGTTGACTCAGTTAACAGAATCTCCAAATTTAGCCAACTCTTGCATGCGGGAGTAATTACAATTTCCAACACTCCCTCTTAATTACGATTATATGGCTCAACATAGCTCAAACATGCCTCAACATGACTCAAATATGTCTACTAGGCTTACAATAGAAATTGACTCAATCATCACTCAAACATACCTGCTAGTTTATGTCTCAGCTAGGCATACAACAACTCAAAACTTTTACAATTTTGCAATTTATTTTTTGTTTCTTCCATATTCTATATCCTCGAAATTGCTTCATTCTCCATTGTGCGTTATTGCTATAAGCTCCATATTTCTTTACTTGTTTCTGCTACAATGTTTCTTTGACTAGTCTTGAATTTGATCTGATTCGATCTTTTACAACTTCCTCTTCAACAATTCGTTCAATCATGGATTGTTGCCACGACATTGCATCTTGAAATTGTCTTCTTTTCTTTGCTTCTTGTGCCTCATATTCCTCACTTTCTTTCTGCCATATTTCTTGATAGTAGAATCTTATCTCTTCTTGACCCCATTGCTGAAAAAAGGTTTTAATGCATTCTTCCTTGTTTTCAAAAAATTCCATGTCCTTCTCTTCACTTTCATCATCAAGAACTGTTGATTTTTGCCTATAATCTATACACTCAAGATCATTATTCACCATTTCATCCAATTCTTTTATTCCAGTTGATGCTTTAAGACTCTCATTGCTTTATTCAATTGGCTTATGAATCCATTCTTCAATGAGCATCAAATCTACATCAAACTTATTAGCAACTTTGTTTTCAACTTTTACTTCCATGCTATTATGAACACATGCATATTCCAAAAAAGTGTTAAAAAAATATTTGTTAGTGAGAGTTTTTCACTCTACCTCTGCCTCTTCCTTCTATGCCTTCCTTTTTGGTGGCATTACATCATAATTTTCATTTTTTGCCCTTTTACCAACCTCTATTGCTACAAACATGTTGTCTTCCACTTGGCTTCCAAACAAAAGTGGGTTTCTCTCACCAAATAACAACATATCAATATGTTCTTTCTGTTGCATCATGTGCAACCAATAATCACCAGTTAAATTATATTCATCAAATTTAACATCAACAATTCCAATTGTTGGATCCACCAAACCAATTCCTACTCTATTGATAGCTTTATCTATGCCAAACTCAGTTGTTACTTATTCACACACTGCTTCATGGGCATTTCCAACTACTTTATAACTTGTTGCTATAGTGACAACTTCAACCTTCAATTCTTCAACAAAAATGGCACTTACGATATTTCCACAATCAATCCCTATTTCACAAATTTCATTACCATAATGTTCAAATTCCCTATGGTGGGTTATCTGAGCATGCATGTGTTCATTGACAATTGAAAACCATTCAACTGTGGCTAGATTCAACAATTCACATCTCACTTTGCAGTCATCATCCACATGTCTTTCGTCACAATGGGATTCACCATCATCTACATCATCCATGTTTCAATGGAGTCCTTGAGCATTTATGTGCTCTTGCGCTTCTTCACACACAATGGCTTCAACTTCTCTCTACGCAAACTTTGTTGCATATTCTTCATATATATGAATGTCTGCATAATGGCTTTCAAATTTATGGTCTTGATGACCATCATCCACTTTTGAGTGGGATTCTCCAAGCTATGTTGTCTTCTCAAAGTTTTTCTCATCTACTCTTTGATCTGTGGCTGACTCAATAGAATATAACACATATTGTTGTTGCATGTCACCCCCCCCCTTTGCACCAAATTCTACTTCAAGGATCTTCCATGCTTCCTTGGAAATTGTAGCTTTTGCTACCTTGCACAAACACTTCTCGTTCAATGCCCATTTTATAAAATTCAATGCTAAAGCATCACATACTTCATCATATGGGTTATTAGACTCATACTCAATTAAATCTTTATCTTGAAGAAAATTTAGCATCTTGATAACCCAATGATGAAAATATTTACCAGTAAACATAGGAGGTGGTAGCAAATCAAAGCTACACCAATCACCCTTGATTTCTAACTTGTCGTCCACTAGACTTCTCAGTTCCTTGGTTGCAGCCTAAACCTCTCTAAACATGAACTATACCTCTTCTTTTTAATTCACTTTCTTAATATTCTTCAGTCGCACTTTGCGACCCATGACTGTTGTCTTTCCTCTATCTTATAGCTTCTTCCTTGATTTCATGAGGCTATCTTCCATATCGCTCTTGAAAAAAAAATGATTTTTAATATGCGCCCTCATAAGGCACAATATTCACCCAAAATATTGTCATGCTTGACAAAATACCAAAAAAATTTACAGATGAATGGACTTTTTCAAAGCCTTAATCTCTTTCCAAAAAACTTCTAACAAAACCTCTCTTTTTTTAATCGATTACAAGGCATTGGTAAGTTATTTTGAATTGACGTACAGAGTTCGACCTAGATGCAATTGGATCACCACTCAATAAGGTGGATAGGTAACTTCCTAGAACCTTTCTTTCAAAAAAACAATGACATAAAGTGAAATCCTCCTCTAATTACATATAGATTAAAATATGTTTTTGATGCAGCGCATTAGGAGGGTTCTTAAGAATTTTGCAAGAAAGATTATATTTTTCAATGGACTGCGAGATCCATGGAGTGGTGGAGGGTTAGATGATATCTTGAGGAATGCTTAGAAGCTATCGGTTGTGAAGGACCCAAGCTTTCTGGTATAATCATTACTCTTCTCCTTTATGTTGATGATATCGTTCTTCTTGCCAAGTGTTCTAACGATCTCAATAAGCAGCTTAAAACCCTCCATGATTACTGTGTCAAGATGGGTATGATTGTTAATACTAACAAGACTAAAGTTATGCTTATTAAATCCAAAAATATCACTTATGATAGTTTCATTTATGATAATAGTTACTTAGAGAGTGTTTCTTCTTACAAATATTTACGTATTTACATTCACGATCAACTCAACTCGAACTATAACATTGAGAAAATGATTTTAGGAGGTTTGAAAGCTTACTTCAAGCTTGAAAACAATTGTAAGACAATTGATCTTTGGGTTTGGAGTAAAGAAAAGTTCCTCTTTGAGACTCTTGTCACCCCTTTTATTTTATACAGATGTGAGGTGTGGGGATGTAGTCTATCTGGATACTCATGGAGAAATATTGAAATGATCCAAAAGCAATTCATAACCTACAACCTCAAGATTAAAGGTAATACTCCCTACCCTATTTTCTTGGTTGAAGCTAGCCTTTCCCCCATTGAATGCACGACTATGTTTAGGTATCTGATGTATATGAAGAAGTTTTACAAGATGGAAGCCAAGAGGCTCACAAAAATCGCTTCTAACTCTAGTCAAAACCACCTTCAGCTCAAGTGATAGTGGCATAAGGATGCCAAGTCCTAGCTCAATCAATGGGAGGTACGCAAGGAGTTCCTCTTAGGGAATAAACATAATATTTAAAATATCATTACTTCCAAATTTAAGGATAAGTTGTGGAGTGATAAGAAGTTAGAGGGGAAAAGAAAGTGAAGATCCTATAAGGAGATAATCAACCCCACACTTGCTAACCAGAATTACCTTCCTCTATTAAGCAATGCTAAGAAGCGAATGAATATTGTGAGGATTAGAGCTAATACTCATGAGTTCGGGAGTGAAATTAGGCGTCAGTCTATTACCAAGGTTCCTTGGGATGAAATATATGCCTCCTTTGCGATACTAAGAGAGTCGAAAATGAAAAGCACGTTTGCTCGGAGTGTCTAGCCCTTACTCACATCTGTTCTCATTTCCATAACATTTTCCCCACTACCAACCTCTCTGACTCGTTCAGACGGGAAAACTACAATAACCTCTAAACGCTTCTTTCCCTCCTTTTTATCACAGAATTAAAATCTTAAATAATCTCAATTAACCACTTGTTTCTCAAGGCCCAATAGACCATATTAGTCTTAGTGAACGTTAATCATCATCTTCATCATCTTCATCATTATCATATATGAATATAAATAGTCACATTATAATATATTCAATTAGTAAATTATAATATATTGAGTTAACACATATAATAACAAAGAATTTATATTAAAATATTAAATTTAAATAAATTTATATTTAATTATTTAATTACTATGAAATTTTTAATAATTATAAATTAATTTTTTAAATTGTTTATTTTATTAATTTTAATGTACTAATATTAATTATTTTACCCTAATTAATATGATATCTATTGTTGAAAATTCAATAAAAGTTACCTTATTTTTCATAAATTATTATTATTTTTTAATTTAATAAAATAATTTTATATATAAGATATGTCTCTCTATTTTAAAATAAATATTCTTAAATTTAATTATTTATTTATTAAGTTAATAATTATTTTTATTTAATTAATAATTTATTTTATTAATAATTTATTAATTAATAATAATATTATTATTATTAATATCAATTCCTTGATTTAAATTAAGAAATTGATAAATAAATATGTATTATTAAGCAATAACATTATTAAGTATTAATAAACAATATTATTATTAAATAATAATTTTCCAAAATGTTTCGAAAATCGAGAATCTTAGACATGCTTTATCCCAAACAATCAACTTGTGTGCATTTAGTGATTAATTATATCAAAAGTTCAAGTCATTCATTTCGTTTCAAGATAGGATTTATCAATTGCAGTTTAATGTTTCCTTACATTTCCAAACCATTATAGTGCAGGTTTGTCCATAAATGGTTATGCCCATGGCTGGTGACCCAGAAACCAATATGTTTCCTTGTTCGACTTTCAATTGTAAAGACAAAGGAGTAAAGACATAAAATTACACACACACACACAATAAAATGAGTTTTCGCTTTTCTATTTATCAACAAAACGTGATTTGACTTCATTACAATGAACCCAATGAAGGGTATTTAAACTTTTTAGTTTAGTGACTCACCTTAAATAACTTAACATGCACACACACTCTAAATTCAACTTTACCCAAAATATGGCTTAACTAGAACTCACTCAAGTTAACTAAGTTAACAGACTCTCCAAATTTAGCCAACTCTTGCATGCGGGAGTAATTACAATTTCCAACACTCCCCCTTAATTACGATCATATGACTCAACATAACTCAAACATGACTCAACATGACTCAACTATGCCTTCTAGGCTTACAATAGAAATTATCTCAATCATCACTGAAACATACCTGCTAGTCTATGTCTCAGCTTGACTTACAATGACTCAAAACTTTTACAATTTTGCATTTTCTTTTTTGTTGCTTCCATATTCTATATCCTCGAAATTTCTTCATTCTCTGTTGTGCATTATTGCTATAAGCTCCATATTTCTTTACTTGTTTTTACTGCAATGTTTCTTTGACTAGTCTTGAATTTGATCTGAGTCGGTCTTTTACAACTTCCTCTTCAACAATTTGTTCAATCATGGATTGTTGCCACAACATTGCAAGTTGAAACTGTCTTCTTTGCTTTGTTTCTTGTGCCTCATATTCCTCAGTTTCTTTTTGCCATACTTCGTGATAGTAGAATCTTATCTCTTCTTGACTCCATTGCTAAAAAATGATTTCAAGGCATTCTTCCCTGTTTTTAGAAGCTTTCATGTCCTTCTCTTTACTTTCATCATCGGGAACTATTGATTTTTTCTTGTAATCTACACATTCAAGATCATTATTCACCATTTCATTCAATTATTTTATTCTAGTTGATGCTTTAAGACTCATCATTTTGTTCAATTGGCTTCTGAATCCATTCTTCAATGAGCTTCAAATATAAATCAAGCTTATTAGAAACTTTGTTTTCAACTTCTGCTTCCATGCTATTATGAACACATGCATATTAAAAAACAATGTTAAAAACATATTTGTTAGTGAGAGCTTCTTGCTCTACCTCTTCCTTATATTCTCTTTTTTTCTATCATTGCATCATAATTTTAATTTTCTACCCTTTTACCAACCTCTGCTGCTATACACATGTTGTCTTCCACTTGGCTTCCAAACGCAGGTAGGTTTCTCTCACCAAATAACAACGTATCAATATATTCTTTTTGTTGCATCATGTGTAACCAGTAATCACTAGTTAAATTATCTTCATCAAATTTAATATCAACAATTCCAATTGTTGGATCCTCCAAACCACTTGCTACTCTATTGATAGCTTTATGTATGCCAAACTGAGTTGTTACTTATTCACACATTACTTCATGAGTAGTTCCAACTACTTTATAACTTGCTCCTACAGTGACAACTTCAACCTTCAAATCGTCAACAAACATGGCACTTACCATATTTCCACAATCAATCCCTATTTCACAAATTTCATTACCATAATGGTCATCTACCCTATGGTGGGTTATACAAGCATGCATGTGCTCATTGACAATTCCAAACCATTCAACTGCGGCTGGATTGAAAAATTCACATCTCACTTTGCAGTCATCATCCACATGTGTTTCTTCACAATGGGATTAATAATCATCTGCACCATCCATGTTATAGTGGAGTCCTTGAGCATGTATATGCTCTTGCGCCGCTTCACACGTAGTGGCTTCAACCTCTCCCTTTTCAATCTTTGTTGCATATTCTTCATTTATATGAATGTTTGCATAATGGCTTTCAATTTTATGGTCTTGATGACCATTATGCACTTTTGAGTGGGATTCTCCAAGCTATGTTGTCTTCTCAAAGATTTTATCATCTACTCTCAGATTTGTGGTTGACTCAATAGAATATAAGACATCTTGTTGTTGCATGTCACCCCCCTTGCACCAAATTCTTCTTCCAAGATCTTCCATTCTTCCTTGGAAGTTGTAGCTTTTGCTACCATGCATAAACACTTCTCTTCCAATGCCTGTTTATAAAATTCAATGCTAAAGCATCACATACTTCATTATATGGATTATTAGACTTGTACTCAATTAACTCTTTAGCTTGAAGAAAATTTAGCATCTTGATAACCCAATGATCAAAATATTTACCAGTAAACATAGGAGGTGGTAGCAAATCAAAGCTACACCAATCACCCTCGATTTCTTCTTTGTCATCTACTAGACTTCTCAGTTCCTTGGTTGTGGCTTGAACCTCTCTAAACATGATCTCTACCTCTTCTTTTCAATTCAGTTTCTTAATCTTCTTCAATCACACTTTGCGGCCCATGACTGTTGTATTTCCTATGTCTTATAGTTGCTTCCTTGATTTCATGAGGCTATCTTCCATATTGCCCCAAAAAAAAAAATGATTTTTAATATGCGCCCTAGTAAGGCACAATCTTCGCCCAAAGAAATTTCATGCTTGAAAAAACACCAAAAAACTTTACACGTGAATGGAATTTTCCAAATCCTTAATCTATTTCCAAAAAATTCTATCAAAACCTCTTTTTTTTAATCGACTACAAGGCGTTGGTCAGTTATTGTGAATCGATGTACTTAGTTCGACCTAGACGCCATTGGATCACCACTCAATACGATGGATAGGTAACATCCTAGAACCTTTCTTTAAAAGAAAACAATGACATAAAGTTAATCCTCCTCTAATTACATATAGATTAAAATATTTTTTTGATGGAGCGCATTAGGAGGGTTCTTAGGAATTTTGCAAGCAAAATTATATTTTTCAATAGACTGCAAGATGCATGGAGTGATGAAGGGTAAGGTGATATCTTGAGGAATAATTAGATGTTATTGGTTGTGAAGGACCCAAGCTTGCTAGTATAGTCATTACTCTTCTCCTTTATGGTGATGATATCGTTCTTCTTGCCAAGTGTTCCAACAATCTCAACAAGCAGGTTAAAACCCTCCATCATTACTGTATCAAGATGGGTATGATTGTTAATACTAACAAGAATAAAATTATGCTTATTAAATCCAAAAATGTCACTTATGACAATTTCATTTATGATAACAATTACTTAGAGAGCATTTCTTCTTACAAATATTTAGATATTGACATTCACCGTCAACTCAACTCAAACTATAACATTTAGAAAAGGATTTTAGGAGGTTGGAAAGCTTACTATGAGCTTGAAAACAATCGTAAGAGTACTGATCTTTATGTTTGGAGTAAAAAAAAGTTCCTCTTTGAGACTGTCGTCACCCCTTTTCTTTTATAGAGATATGAGGCATGGGGTTGTAGTCTATATAGAGACTCTTGGAGAGAGATTGAAATGATCCAAAATCAATTCATAATCTACAACCTCAAAATTAAAGGTAATACTCCCTAACCTATTTTCTTGATTGAAGCTAGCATTTCCCCCATTGAATGCATGGCTATGTTTAGGTATCTGATGTATAAGAAGAAGTTGTAAAACATGAAAGCCAAGAGGCTCCAAAAAATCGCTTCTAACTTTAGTCAAAACCACCTTTGGCTCACACGACAGTGGGATAAGGATGCCAAGTCCTAGCTCAATCGTTGGGAGATAAGGGAGAAGTTCCTCTTGGGGAATAAATATAATATTTAAAATATCATTACTTCCAAATTTAAGGATAAGTTTTGGAGTGACAACGAGTTAGAGGGGAAAATAAAGTTAAGATCCTATAAGGAGGTAATCAACCCCACACTTTCTAACCAGAATTACCTTCCTCTATTAACCAATGCTAAGAAGCAAATGAATATTGGAAGGATTAGAACTAATTCTCATGAGCTCGGAGTGAAACTAGGCATTAGTCTATTCCCAAGATTCCTTGGGACAAAAGATATACCTCCTTTGCCATACTAAGAGAGCCAAAGATGAAAAGCACTTTCTCTTGGAGTGTATGGCCCTTACTCACATCCGTTCTCATTTCCATAACATTTGTCCCACTACCAACCTCTTTGACTTGTTCAGTCAAGAAAACTACAGTAACCTCGAAACGCTTCTTTCCCTCCTTTTTTTATCACATAATTAAAATCTTAAATAATCTTAATTAACCACTTCTTTTTAAAGGTCCAATAGACCATATTAGTCTTAGTTAATGTTAATCATCATCATCATCATATATGAATAAAAATATTCACATTATAATATATTGAATTAGTAAATTATAATATATTGAATTAACATATTGTAATAACAAATTTATAAATATAATTTAAATAAATTTTACTTTATATATTTTATTTAAGATTTTGATAATTATAAATTAATTTTAATTTTTTTATTTAAATTTAATTTACTATATTAAATATTTTACTTATTAATTATGAATATATTTCTGAAAATTCAATAAAAATTTTACAATTTTTTTATAATTTTTATATTATTTAGTTAAAAAATACTTTATATATGATATTTTAATTTATTTATTAATTAAGTTATATTTATTTTTAATTTATTATAATTTATTTTTTAGTTAATTTATTAATATTTATCAATAAAATAATAATTATACTATAATAATGATTTTAATAAATTATATTATATCAATTCCTTGATTAAATTAAGAAATTTAAAATTAATCAGTTTTTATTAAATCAACATTATTAATATTAATAACAATAATATATTGAAAATAAATATTATTAAAAATATTTATATATTATAGTAGATAACATTTTTTATTATTTTATATTTAAAATTTTAAATAACATTAAACATATATTTTATATTTAATTTTAAATAATTTATAATGACAAATATTGGATAACATTGAACATTAATTTAACCATGTTTAGATTAATATATTAATATTAATTATTATAAATAAATGACTTTACAATGATTATTAATTAATTAATACTTAGTAAAATTAATAAAAATGGAATCTTGTTCAACACACAGTTGAATCCAACCAAACATGCTCAACCGTATTCAATCATGGTCAATCAATATCAACCATCGTCTACCGTGATCAATAATGTTTAACAATGATCTTCTATGGTTAAGCATGTTCCACCATTATCAACCATGGTCATAATGGTTAATCAATGTCTCTACGGTGAATGATGATCAACAACGGTTAATCATGCTTGAATATGGTCGACCATAGTCAATGTCTTTATGGTCAACCATAGTCAACCATGGTTAACCATGATCAACCATGGTGATTGATGGTCAACCATGAATAACCATGGTTGAATTTCATCAACCATGATCAACCTTGATTAAATTCTATTTGATCATGATCAATGATGATAGTCAACCATGAAAAATCATGGTCAGCCATGGACAACCATGGTCAATCATGATCAACCATGTTTTATAAAATCAAACATGGTCAATCATGGTCAAATGTCACATTGCGACAAAGGTTTTCTCGATATGAAAATCAAGTATGGTCCAACGTCGCTTTATGACAAGGATTGTCTCAACCATGTTAAGTCATTGTCTACCATATTTTATAAGTCCAATCATGGTCAACCATGGTCCAACGTCGCGCTATGACAAATATTGGATAACATTGAACATTAATTTAACCATGTTTAGATTAATATATTAATATTAATTATTATAAATAAATGACATTAAATGAATTATTAAGTAATTCGTACTACTTTATAAATTAATAAAATAGAATATGGTCAACCATTGTTAAATCCAGTCAAACATGCTCAACCATGTTCAACCATGGTCAATAAATATCAACCATTGTCTACCATGATCAACGATGTTCAACAATGATCTTCAATGGTCAAGTATGCTCCACCATCATCAACCATGGTCATAATGGTTAATAAATGTCTCTACAATGAACCATGCTCAATGATGGTTAATCATGCTTGAATATGGCCAACCATGGTCAATGTCTTTATGGTCAACCACAATCAACCACGGTCAACCATGATCAACAATGGTGAATCATGGTTGAATTTCATCCACCATGATCAACCTTGATTAAAGTCTCCTTGATAATGATTAACGATGATGGTCAACCATGGACAATCATGGTCAACCATGGACAACCATGGTCCAATGTTGCATTGTGACAAAGATTCTCTTAATTTGAAAATAGATCATGGTCAAGCATGGTTAACTATGTTCCAATGTCACATTCTGACAAGGATTGTCTCAATATGAAAATCAACCATGGTAAACCATGTTTATTTTAGTGTTTATAATATTTATCTTAAGGTTTATATACTTTCGCTTTATAATATTAGTCCCTTGGGTTGAATATTATTCAACCATAGTTAATCATAGCCAACCATGGTCCAACGTTGCATTGTGGCAAAGATTGTCTTAATATGAAAATCAATTATTGTCTCAACCATGGTTCAATGTCGCATTATGACAAAGATTGTCTCAATATGATTATAATCATGTCCAACCATGGCCAATCTTGGTCAACCTTGGTCAACCAAGTTTTATAATCTCAAACATGCTCAACCACGGTTAATCATGGTCGGCCTTGGTCAACCATGTTTTAGTATAATCCCTTGGGGTTTTAGTATTAATCCCTTGGGTTTATAATATCAATCTGATAGGTTTATTATCCCCTTAGGATTATTATATCAATCACGGTCAACCATGGCAAATCATAGCCAACCATAGTCAACCATAGTCAAATGTCGCATTATGACAAAGATTGTCCCAATATGAAAATCAACCATGGCCATCCATAGTCCAAGGTCGCATTGTGACAAAGATTGTTTTGATATGAAAATCAATCATGGTCAAGCATGGTTCAACATCGCATTGTGAGAAGGATTGTCTCAATATAAAAATCAATCATGGTCAACCATGTTTATTTTAGGGTTTATAATATCTATGTTTGGGTTTATATACTTTTTGTTTATAGTTTTTATCCCTTGTGTTTATAATTTTTATCCCTTTGGTTAATAATATAAATTCCTTGGGTTTTTTATTCCCTTGAGTTTATAATACCAATCATGGTCAACCATGGTCAAAAGTCACACTGTGACAAAGTTTGTCTCAATATGAAAATAGCATGGTTAACCGTGTTCCAACATCGCATTGTGACAAAGATTGTGTTGATATGAAAATCAATCATGGTCAAGCATGGTCCAACATCACATTGTGATCATGATTGTCTCAATATGGAAATCAACCATGGTCAATGATGTTTATTTTAGGGTTTTATAACATATATCTGAGGGTTTATATACCGAGGGTTTATAATTTTTGTCCTATGGGTTTAGTATTCCCTTATGTTTATAACATCAATCCCTTGAGTTTATTAATATAAAGGTTCATATTCAACCATGTTTATTTTAATGTTTATAATATTTATCTTAGGGCTTATATACTTTGAGTTTATAACATTAGTCCCTTAGGTTTATAATATTACTCCCTAAAGTTTATAGTATAAATCCCTTGGATATAATATTAAT
>APFE031017476.1:75156-142242 GCA_000404065.3 Pinus taeda
TATTTTTTTCTAAGTAATATTGTTCTATTGATATTGTACAAAAAGAGGTTACAGAGAGGCTTGAACTCAAAGTTGTTGAGCATCAATCATCACCAAAAAATGAATCTATTTGTTTTGGACTGCCCCAACATAGGGGAAACCAATCCATTGAACCATAAAGACTGCCCCAGCATAGGGCAAACCAACCCATTGAACCAAAAAGAAAACCACACCTGGGTAAACATTGTTTTTCCAAAAAAACTAAGAGAGAAAATGCATGTCTTGAATAAAAAAACAGGAGTCCTAAAAATACTGCTCAGACTTAGACACATCCACCTGGCAGGAAGCAGCAATAATTGGTTTTCACGCATCAATTCAGTCTCCTTCGGGATTGGTTCCTCCTCGATTCTACACGCAAATTGGTACCAGTCATCATCCGCGTCAGACACACCACGTCCCTGAGTTAGTGGAGCCTCCTCAACGCCACCAGTGCCCATCTACGTTTCAGAAGTATTGTTCGGTCTACTTCCCAAAGCCTTCGTACCATTATGCTTGTCGCCCTCAGCTGATGGACCGCTAGCTATAACCTTGCCATGCAGAGCCACTCTGCCTTTGTTTTGTTTCCTATTGCCAGGAATGCTTATTCCTCGATTGCCTGAAGCCTCCCTACTCTACTTTCCCATGAGCCCAGACAGAGGAGCTTGCAGCTCAGACTCTTCCGCAAAGGAAATTGTTACAGTAGCAGTGATTATAGGTTGATTTCAGGTGCTACGGAAATGGAACTGGGTGATGTGGGGAGAAGGGTAAGGTGGAAGAGGGAAATCTGCAAAGTAGACTACTACGTCTCTCCCTTCAGTGGCTTGGAATCTAGCACACCCCTACCACTTCTAGTATTTGGGTAGCAACGAGAGGTAGAGTTGAGGGGATTAAGCGTATTAATGGAGGAGTCAGGGGAATCGATGGCAGAGCTGGTTGAAGCCGGCGTGCGGATGATGCCTCCACGAGTTCCGCCGCGCCTGCTGTGCATACGATGCCTAATGCGAGCCATAGCAGGATTATGAGTTAAGTTGACAGCAAAGGAATTGGAGGTATTTCGACGTGGTGAGTGAGAAGGAGAGGCCTGGGCCTGGTCTAAGATACAGAGGGTGGAATGAGAGAAATGAAAGCCATTGCCAAGATCCAGGCAAGGAAGTAACCAGCATCGACTGCTGGTCACAATGCAAATGCAAGGTTCCACCAATTTGTACTCTTTAATGATTGTGTTGAGCATGTTTCTCCCATTGGTTTATTCCACCGAGCTCTAGGAGCCCTTTTCTGCTCTGTGCCCCTCTCTATATTACCTCTCTCAGGCAGAGGGTAACCACTTCTTGGCAACCGTTCTTTTAAATGAACAAACAGATTTATTTAAAGTATTACCACCTATAATTGAGGTAATTACCACATGTGCTTCTTGGTTGCTTCCAATAACAGTAAATCATCCTTGTCAAATTAAATAACATTTAAAATATCCTTTTAGTAAAAACAAACATAATAATCTTCATGGAACTTTATGCAACTTGGGGGTGTTATATCTCCCCCCCCCTTGTGTGGAACATCGTCCCTGGTGTTCTCTTCCTCTTCAGAAAATAATGCAGGGTAAGCCTTTCACATGAATTCCTCCTCTTCCCAAGCAGCCTCTTCTGGGCTAAAGTGCTTCCATTGCACTTTAACTTGGGTGATGACTTGCTTCTGCAGGTTGGTTTCCAATTGATTGAGAATACGAAGAGGTTCATCCAGGAACTCTCCTTCCGGTTCGACCTGCACCATAAAACAATTCTTATTTACATCTATATATAAAAAAATGTATATGTATACATACATATATATGCCCAGTCTTTACCCCTTAACTGCTTTACTTGAATATTTCCCCAATCAATAATGTGCTGAGGGTTATACATATATTTCTTTAGTAAGGATACATGAAATACATTGTGGACCTGAATGTGGCTTGGTAGCATTAGCTTATAGGCCACCGGTCCAATTCTTTCTAAAACCTAAAATGGTTCGCAGTATTGGGGCGCTAATTTGGCACAACCCCGCCACTGCAAGGAAATTTTCCGAGTCTTCACCCTCAGGTAGACATGATCTCCTGGTTGAAATTCCCTGTAAGTCCTTCTTTTATCCACATACATCTTCTATCTATCTTGAGCTACCCTTAAATTTTGTCAGGCCTTCTTAACAACCTCCTCCATTTCTGCTAGCATGTCGGGACCTAGTGCTAGCTTATTTACTGGGTTATTCTAGTCTATGGGTACCCTACACTTTCTTCCATACAACACCTCGAAAGGGCTCATGCCTAGTGATTCGTGGTGTTTGTTATTATATGAAAATTCCACTAGATGGAGGTAGTCCTCCCACTTATGTGGTTGTTGCATCCTGAACATGCGTAGATGCCTTCTAATACTTGATTTACTCATTCAGTCTATCCATGCATTTGAGGATGGTAGGCAGTACTAAACTGGGCTTGAGTACCTAGTCTTGCAAAAAGAGTCTCCTAGAAGGTGGACGTGAATTTTACGTCTCTATCCGAAATCACTACCTTAGGTATCCCATGCAAGCGAAATACTTCCTTCATAAATATTTTTGCGATTTCCACTGTTTTGAAAGTGGATTTCACAGGTATGAAGTGGGTTGTTTTACTCAACTTTTCTACCAAAACCATAATAGAATCATGTTGCTTCTTTGTGCGGGGTAAACTAGTAATAAAATCTAAGGATATAGTCTCCCATTTCCATTCCGAAATGGGTAATGGCTGTAACAATCCAGTGGGATGTTGTTGTTCTGTTTTAACCAGTTGACAATCCAAACATTTGGACAAGTATTCTGTGATATCCTTCCTCAATTTGGGCCAAAAATACCCTCTCTTAATGGCTGAAAACATTTTTGATAGCCTGGGTGACCAGCAAAAGGCTTTTTATGAAACTCATCTAATATCAACAGTTTAATCGAGGTTTGATTTGGAATATAAATTCTATTTTTAAAAGTGAGAATATTATTAGAATATATTCCAAATTTTGATTTTCCCTCTTTCTGTAGAGCTTCTTTTGTTTGTTGCCAAAGGAAAGTATATTCTGAATCCTTATTAGTTGCCTCCTTGATGACTTCCGGAATATTTGATGTTGTCTAGCTCATTCGGACCTCATAGATACAGTACAACTTCCTGCTTAGTGCGTTAGCCACACGGTTTTCTTTTCCCTTTAAATCTTTCGTTTCAAAGTCAATTTCGCTTAAGAAATCCATCCATCTAGCCTGTCACGAGTTTAGGCTAGATTGGTTGAAGAAATTGGTAAGGCTGCTATGATCGGTTAACAGCAAAAAATTCTTCCCCAACAAGTAATGCCTCCACATTTTAAGTGCATGCACTATTGCTATCAATTCAAGGTCGTAAGTTGAATATCGTTGCTCGTACGTCTTCAACTTTTGAGATTCATAAGCAATCATCTTTCCCTCCTGTGTCAGCATCCCACCAACACCTTCCTTGCTTGCATCCGTGCAGACTACGAAGGACTTTTCTGGATCTGCTACTTTTAGTATTGGAGCGGTAGTAAGTAGATGCTTTAATTTTTCAAAGCTTTGCTAACAAGATGTCGTCCATCGGAAAGCACATCCCTTTTTCTGCAAAGATGTCATGGGAAAAGTGATCTTTGAAAACCCCTCAATGAATCTTCTATAATATCCAGCTAATCCCAAGAATGATCTAATATCAGTGACATTCTTAGGGATTGTCCATTCTGTGATCGTTTCACTCTTTTCTAGGTCTATTACAATGCCTTCTGCAGATATGACGTGACCCAAATACTGAATTTGATCTTTGAATAAGTCACACTTGTTGAACTTAACATACAATTGGTTTTCCCTTACTATCTACAACACTATTCTCAAGTGTTCTTTGTGTTCCTCCTGTTTCTTCAAATATGTTAAGATATCATCTATAAAAATCAACACAAACTTATCCAGGTAAGGCTAGAAAATACCATGCATTAGACTCATAAAGGTGTTTGGAATGTTTATGAGGCCAAACGACAATACCACAAACTTATAATGACTGTAACGAGTACGGAAGGCCGTTTTGTAAATGTCCTCATCTTTCATTCTTATCTGGTGGTAATCGGATCTTAGATCGATTTTTGAGAATACCTTAGCTCCTTGTACCTAATCAAATAGATCATCAATACGTGGTAAAGGATACTTATTTTTTATGGTTAGTTTGTTCAATTGTCGATAATCGATGCATAATTTGAGGGTCCCATCCTTTTCCTGTATAAATAATACGGGAGCTCCCCAAGGGGATACGCTGGGGTGAATATATTTTTTATCTAGAAGCTCTTGTAATTGCATTTTGAGCTCTGTAAATTCAGGTATTCTCATGCGATAAAGAGCTCTAGATATGGGGGCTGCACCCGGAATCAACTCAATGGTGAAGTCAATATCTCGCTTGGGTGGTAAGCCAGGAATATTTTCTAGAAAGACATCTATAAAGTCCTAAATTACAGGGATATTTTCTAGTGAGGTCATTTTATTTTTAGAGTTTGTAAACCCCACCCGCACGTCGTAAATTTGACACCCTTTCCTAATGCATTTTCCCAGTTTATTGGCAGTGATAGGGTGGAGCTTGTTGCTGGTTTTTATTCCTTGTAGCTCCTTCTGTTCACTTGCTTTTGAAACAAAACTTACAACTTTCTTTTTACAGTCTACCGGAGACCAACATTTTTCCAACCAGTCCATCCCGATTAGTATGTCATAAGAGCCCAAAGGTAATATATTAAGATTAACATAAATAGGCTGCCCAAAAATGGTTATGGGACAAGGTTTTGTCTTGGCATTAACTTTCCTCTTTGTACCAATGGCTAGTTGTACCAGCCAAGGTTTTGAAAATTCTTGCTTACTAACTGGCATTTTTCAACCACTTTAGGACTGACATAGCTTAAGCTAGTACCTGGATCAAATAAAACAGAGATAGGTTGCTTAGCAATCATACCTTCACATTCGATCATTGTGGGTTGGAATTCAACCTGATGATCGTCCAGGGCAGCATTAATTCTAGGTATGTTCCTCGCCACTTTGCCAATTATGGATGCTTCTTAGTTTTTTGTTGGTCAAATATAATGTCTAAGTGCCCCTCATCTTCCTCTCTATTTATTTCAACAGATTCAGGGTTTTCCTCCCTTTGCTGAGCAGTCGGGGTCTTTTCTCAATCCTCTACACTAGGATCTAGGTGGTGTTGATTTTCTCCGTTGGACAAACTTCTTAAGATACTTTCATGTTCTAAACACAGGCATTCATTATATGTTCTCAAACTAGTCATTTCTGCACGCAACTGTTGCACCGTTTCGAGACACTGCATTGTCTTGTCGAGATTCTCTGCCCAGCTGAATCCATATATCTGGATTAGCATTCACATAGGCTGCTCCGGGTGATTCAGGTGGTCCTGAGTTCCTCTGCATGTTGAACTTGCTATTTTGTTGTTGTTGATGTGATCCTTTCATGTTATCTATATTCACATATAAGTAGTTTTAATTAAAATCTAAGCACATAGTTCCTGTACGTAGCTATTTACCAAAGGGCCTCAGTATATGAAATTGGCTCTGATACCATTTGTAACACCTAAACCTTACAAACTGAATTAAACACAGTAAAAAATATTTTTAATATACATGGTGTCTTTACCTAACTTATTTACTAACCATTCAGCGCACATACAAATAATAATATTTGACATAAATACAAATATCTGGGCATATTAATGATATTTCACATCGAGGGTTGTGCCACCTACCGGCATTACCAATCCATTGAATAGGATTTATGGTTGATTATCGTGGCAGGCCTTCATGCACATGGCCTTACACGATACCGTGATGCGCCAATTCTCATCCAAGCCTCCACGCAGTGCTTGTATATCCGAAGGACAAGACTGCAGTGCACCTCTGCCATCTGTCGTAGTTCTCCAATGTTGATCTCCAACTCGTGATTCGACGACAGTGATGGACTAGATATTACCCTAACCAACTACCCGCATCGGTGCTGGCCTTTCTCATTGTTTCTGGCACACTTTGGCTCTGTGTTGCTCTGCAAGGGTTTGGGTTATGGGGTTTGGTGAAGCTTTGTCCATGGCACTCCATGAGGGTTGAAAACAGGAGGACCTATCCAACGCACCGAACCAGGTAACCCTTCTTTCAACTGTTCCAATAAGCATTATTACTGTTTGGAAGACTGTTTACACTCAGGAAAGTCATTAGGGTTTTTATTTTGTAGCTATACAAAGGTGACTGGAGCATTTTCAAAGATGAATGAAGTCATCAAACTTCCCATCTTGTCTACCATCGGTAATTCGCTACATATCGTCGAAGGTGTGATTGGTTTTTTTCAATGTAGGTCTCTTTAAAGATTCATAATTATGCTCTTTGTTGCATGGTTTTCCTATTCGTAACCCAGGGTTCTCATTTTTCCATTTTAGGTGGGTGACTTATTGAAGGCATACCCCTATCTCAGGTAAGCTCATCAATATATTATATCTGTGAGTTTTCTATTATCGAACCACCAGTTTGACTCTAAAGGTAAAACTAACCTTACCTTCTGATGGCTTGCAGGTATGTTGTCCTCTGGATAATTTGACTTCAAGCTTTCGACTTTTAAGTTTTCTAGAAGCTCACATTATCGTCACTTCTTTTGAGGTTGGAGCTAGACTCTGTCATAGGATAAAGCAGGTCGTTTGTTTTTTATTTTATAAATGAAGAATTTTAGTATGAGGACATGACTTTCCGTGATTCTCTTTAGTTTTGGGTTAAATCACTTGTCCAACCTTTATAGTGGGAAATTTTTCCATTGTGGGCCTGTAACTGTCACGAGTTTGAAAGGGCTTTCGAGTCGGTCCTTTATGTTTTAAGTCGGTATGTAATAATTATTTCAAACCCTAATGGTATTGTCGTTGCTTGGTTGTTGAGGTACATTTCAATACTTGTTTATTATTTTTCTATTCACCGAAACGGTTTATTTATGTTTGTATGGGGTGTCCAAGTAGTCTAGGCAACAAATGTCTGTTTCTTGCACATAACCTAGGAATATGAACATTAGAGTTGAGCTGTAGAGACGTGGTAATGGAGGCTCACATTTGCTGTTGATTTCATTTTTTATTTACATATGTATAAAGACTTTTGAGGTTATGAATCTAGGCTGACTTGTGGTAGCTACTATATCAAGATGTTGTTTTATTGTCTTTCTTTTGGGTTTCGATGTTTACAATATAAACCTGGTATAATGCATCAAGATTTCTACTCTAGATGGTAGTTTCTGCTTTTATGTCAGATTAGTAATGTAATCTGTTCTATTATCAGTGGGTTGTCTCCTATGGAATTCTTAAAAAACATTCAAAATTGTTAAGCATTCTCATAATCATAATTACTTTTCTGTGCATTCAAAATTAGCAACTACAATATTGTATAGTTATTCTATTAACAGATATGAATAGTTCTGCGTGAAATTGCAATTACAGTTCAACAATGATTCTTTTAATGGCTTCTCATTCAATTTCTTTAATTAACTTGAAAGAACAGATAATAATGAGTATCGTACTTAATAGTATTTATGGTTTAACATTAGGTCTATTAAGAAGCTTGCTACCTCAGTTTAATAGTTAACTTGTGAAAAACAATATTTTGGAAAGGTCTCTCCTCCCAGCCACGAGTCTGGCAATCACGTCCAGACTCTCCCCTGAGCACCTTCTATCTTTCCCATGCTAGATCTAGTCCAGTTACAGTTAGTACTTAAGGCCTTACGACTACAGTCCAACCTCCAATTTGGACTCTTTGTTGACTGAGCTGAGCAAGTTTCTCCCACTGGTTTATTCCACCTAGCTCTAGGAGCCCTTTTCTGCTTTGTGCCCCTCTCTATATTACCTCTCTTAGGCAGAGGGTAACCACTTCTTGGCAACTATTCTTTTAAATGAACAAACAATTTTATTTAAAGTATTACGACCTATAATTTAGGTAATTACCACATGTGTTTCTTGGTTCCTTCCAATAACAGTTCATAATCCTAATCAAATTAAATAACATTTAAAATATCCTTTTAGTAAAAAAAAACATAATAATCTTCGTGGAACTTTATGCAACTTGCGGGTGTTACACCAGCTAGAACGGATGTATTTCAATTATTGAAGATTTCCAACAAAAGCCTTTTTTCTTTTCCCTAGATTTGCCCGAATCCAAAAGACCAGGTGCAAAGGTATTTTTTTTTTATTTTTTCTTATGGGTAATTCACTTTCTACAATTTACCCATATGGACACACACACCACCCACACAACATCTCTCTGTCTCTCTTCTGTCTTCTCTCTTTCTCTCTCTCTCCTCTCTATATATATATATATATATATATATAGAGTATTATGAATAAGTCAAATCTTGTAATCCGTGGACACACTATTAAGGGATATATATATAGAAACCAATAATTTTAGAATAAAGATTTCTGGAGGAATTCATAGCAATGCATGGTTCTTTTTTTTTAATTTATAGATGATAAAATCATAGCACACATTTTTATACTTTGACTAAACAGAACTTAGTGCTTAAAGCAAGAGTTGATAAACATAACTTAGTGCTTAAAGTAAGAGTCTGATTAAAAAAAAATGGTTAGAGTATAACATAAATTTGTATTGAAAGTGTTTGAAAGAAAATTTGATAACATATGCACTTAAGTCAGAATGTAGTATGTTTTAAAGACAATGAAGAAACATAATCTAAAAAATCACAATACTTTGAGAAAACAAAATTCAGTTCTTATAAATCTATTTAATCCATTGATAAGTGACATTTCTTGTGAATGAGTAGAACAATTAAATTAAAAATTAAAAATTTTTGTGAATGATAAAACAATTAAATTAACAAAAAAACAAAACTAGAGCATAACAGGGAATAAGAAAATTGCAGAGAGTGTTTCAAAGTTAAAACACATTGATATCAAATACCACTACATCCGAAACATGATACAAAAGGGAGCAGTGAGGCTCCAATATATTTCTACAAATGAGCAAGTTGTTGACATTCTCACAAATAAGAATGCCTCCCTCGTTGAGAGGGAGTGTTGGGGTACCATGTAATGTGGCTAAGCTCATTCAATCCTTTCTTGGGTTGGAGAAATTTTTTTAGCTAAGTGGATATCTTGAGGAAGTCAAAGTGAATACGTCACTATAAAAAGAGACTTGAACTTCTCATTTTCATGCACACTCATCACTCACATTTTTCTCTCTTTCTCCCATGTGGGACGCAGTCTAACGAAGAGGCCGGAGTTTTTAAGGAGTCGAACTTCTCAAACACTCAATGTTTGACCAATTAATTTTTTTGTGTTCTTTCTTAATAATGTTCTGAGTATGTTAAAGTAATATCATATTTCATTAGAAGTAATTATTAGTTGCATAAAATTGCGTGTTTCAATTAACACTAGAAAATCAACAATTTAACTATTTTATATTTTTAAATTTTCCTTTTTATTTATAAAAATTAAATACATTTCCCAATTAAAATATTAGTTATTCATTAAAAATTATTTATGTCTCAATGTTCTTTTCAAAACTAGCAAAACACACCTTTTAAGCAGGTTTTATTTCTATTAATAATATATTTTTCACAACACAGATTCAAACTCAAATAAGAAACCCTGGGTTAAGTAATAATACAAATGGTAACGCCTGGGACTAGAATAACTCAATTTTAACTCAATTTATAAGTGCCGTGCTATGAAATATGAAGTAAACTTAAAAAATTTAATGATCAAATTGGATCAACGAATAGAAAAATGAAGCACGAAATAAATTAAAAATTTAAATGTTAAAATCCTCGTGTCAATTCAATTTAACATAGTTTTTAGTATGTAATATTATTTTGGTTCACTTGTTGTTTGATCTTTTCCGCTTAGGTGAGAGTACGAGACATTTCAAGTAACAAATTTTGAATATCCAAGTTGATTGGTAATATACCATTATAAGTTTCGGGATTTTGGATATCCAACGGTTTTTTTGGATAGTGCCCAATTTATTTCTATTCTCAAAAAAACTTTCAAACACTAAAAAGCTGAACAAAATTGTCACCTCCCATAAAATGGTATTGATGTAAGTTTGTAACGTGGAGGTTAGAGAATTGTTCACATTTTAATATTAGTAATAATTATCTCATCCTCCAAACTTTGTATCTTTTGGGTTACCTTCTTTGGCAGGGAATTTTAACATGGCGATTGATTTTTTTTGGTAAATGGGAATGACATTTGTTAAATCGAATAAATAGTTAGAAAGAACGGATAAAGGGATAATATATAATAATAAAAAGGATGTATTTAGAGTGTATTTTTATGGAAAATTTTTAAATGATTTTTCCAAAAATATTTCTAAAAATTTAGATTATGGATCATAGAAGCTTAACAAAGATTTTTTAATGTGTTTTTTCTGAAAATATTTCTAAAAATTCAGATTATGGATCACAGAAGCTTAAATTCAAATAAATAAGATATGATAATAAAGAGTTAAGATGAGTAATTAGAAAAGGCATAGTCAAATTTATAGACAAAATAGACTTTTTTGTCATAATTCGGTAAAATAATTTTAGAAACCCCTTTTGAGTTAATAAAATCTTCGCGCACCTTTTTACTCTAAGTTGAGTTGTTCGCTTGATATCTTCTTCTAAGTATCAATAACACTACAAAAGAGGCATTAGTAAAGCTGCTGAGAGAAGTCCCTGAGGAGAGGCCAAGGTGCAGAAGACGCGCATAGCAAGTGCTAGAAGATACCGTCCCAAGGAACTACTTTTACTTAAGAGGTTGGTTTTCTTGATCTTTTATTATCTCTTGGTAGATACTGTATCAAGGAACTACTTTTATTATCTCCTGGTATCAAAGCCCTGCAACGTTCCTAATGGCTAGTTTAATCAGATCCTTTTCAACTCTGGAAAGATGTGTTGTTACTGAAGTAGATTCTAGATCTTTTGAAAAGGAAATCAAGTTTGAAAAGGAATTAGAGATAGTAGAAAATCCTGAAAGTTGGAATCCTCCAACTCTTCATGCAACTGATGTTTATAAAACTCCTCTCTCTAATATCTTTCCGAAAAAAATGCTTTTAAAGGAAGTGGAAGTTAAAATCAAAATCTCAGGTCCTTCTGTACAGATTGTGTCTCTCTCTTTGTTTACCACTGAAGAAATAAAAAAATTTCACCAATATGCAAAAGACAAAAAATATTCCTATTTGCATTTTGGAGGTATAAGAATAGGTTTGGCCCCTTTGTTTAGACATGGCTTAAATTCTCCGTGCATGTCTGAAGTTTTTGATTCTTGACACCAGAACTATGATCATGCTAGAATAGGTACCATTGTTGGTAACCTATCTATTGGTTGTCAATATGGAACGATTTTTCCTGATTACTCTATTAGTCTTACAGATCCTCTCTGAAGGATTGTTGGAAACTTATGGTAGGAATTCAAGGATTACAAATGGTTGATGAATGTGAATATTTATCTATAATAATTCATACATCCTTCCAGTTGACTAATACAGTCCATCCGAAATTAAAATAGCCAGTGCTCAGAGATTGTATGTCAATTGGTTTAAACAATGCACAGGTAGAGGGAGTGTCTTATGATTCTATAGGTTTACCAAACGACTGGTATTTTCAATACAAGTCTTTAGCTGATGAAAAGAAACCAGCAAGCCTGAGGAGAAGAGCTTCATTGCAAGAAGGTAAAATAAGAATACTTCAAGAAAAGCGTTCCATCTTGCGACTCATCATTCATCCGAGAAAATATACATTACCAGTCTCAGAATCCTTTGCCCAAACAGCCAGCACTTCTAGTCAACCTATGTTATCTTCAAATGAATTGTATATACCTGAAGTTAAGCCTTTCTTACTGTAAATAAGATGTTTAGAATTTCTAATTCCCAGATAGCCCCAGTTGAAGAATGGCAATATGGTAATCATCGCTTTGTAAAAGGAGGAAAATGGCCACCAAAGATGAAATTATGTACTACTTCGTCCTCCTCAAACCAACCTCCTACAAGAGCTGATTGTGCCCCTTTAGTTGAACACAACTCCTCAAATCCAAATGATTTAGACTAGTTGTATCAAATTGGTAATTATATTACCACATGGTGTTCTTATGCTGAAAACACTATAGATGATCTGGGTGCACAAAATGAGCTCATCCTAGCCAATATCAAGCTCTTACATGATGAACAACAAGAAGAAAGAGCTAAGAAAGAGGCAAGGATGCAGAAAAAGGAAAGAAGAAGAAAATCTAAAGCAACTCAAAGCTCAAAATTTTCTATAGATATGTCGACCCCAAATTTTTGGGATTGAGAAGAAACAGAAGGTAGCACCTCTAAAACACCTTTCAAACCAATGAAAATAGAGTCTATTCCAGAGAAGCCAAGAAAAACAAAAGTATAAATAATGAATCTTGAAAATGCAGCTTCTGAGTTTCCATCTTTTATCATGCCATCAATCCAAAAAGAAAATTTTGTTAAAGAAGTCCAAAAATATCCTAGAATAGAAGAAGATCTATTTGCTTCTAATTCTAGCGGTTATGTTTTGGATTTGGATAAATCAACAAATCTAGCTGAATCAATTCGAATATGGATCGAAGTGTTATACCAAATGCAAGTAACTACAAAGCTCGATAATCTGTCCATATTTGTTCTAGCAGAGAAAAGAATGGCCAGAATAGTTTATGACTCGTGGATTGGACCACTTGAGTCAGAACAATAAGCAGTCATTGCAGCAGGACTTTCTACTCTAGAGGTACTACTGAAAACACAATTTGTCCCCGAGCCAATAGACGAGAAGAAGCAAATCATTACAGACCTTGCTAGAATGGAACTGAAAGATTTAAAATATCTTGAAGCTTTTGGTCAAGATTTTATGGCCAAAGTTTACAAAGCAAATCTTTCAAATGATTCAGTTCAGAAAATTTCTTTTCTATCAAAATTACCAGGAAATCTAGGAGATCTGATTTCTAAAGATATTGAGCTTCAAAGCAAAACAATAGATCAAATTTACTGGATAGATCTTTTATTCAGGTGTCAAGAGAAAGCCAAATATCTTTGTTGGCAAAAACAAGCACATGACATAACTCCCAGTGCCAATGTTTGTCGTGCTGCTTTGCCATGGACACCATTTAAGAAAAGGAGAAAACATAAAAGGTATGGGAAATTCAAGACCAAGAAAATTGCAATTCCCAAATGACCTTTTAAAAATTTCAGATTTCTAAAGAAGAGGAAACAACCAAGAACCAAAAACAATTGTTGTTTCATATGCAAACAGGAAGGACACTATGCTCATGCTTGTCCAAAAAGCACATCAAGTAAATTCAAAGCATGCGTAGATATTGAAGAATTTTGTGATGATTGATTTGTTGTACAATCTGAAGAAGAACCATCAGATGTATATATGTTAACTGATGCTTCTTTTTCAAAAGATGAAGAGTTAGTCAATTTTGTTCAGAAAATGAATATTTGTTATGATTGTTCTATTGATGAATTTTCAGTTGAAGATGATGTAGAAGAGCTTCATTACAGTGAAGAATTCGAGACTGACATAGACAGTGTTGAAAACAGTGAAACAAAATCTTTATGTTGGTCTCTCCCACCAGAGAAAGACAAAGGAAAACAGGTTATCCCTATTCTCCCTCAGTTAAACTCTTTTTGTCCATATCAAAAAAATACTAGACAAACATCTTCAATGCTAGTTCCTGAATTCGACCCACCAGTAGAACAAAATTTCTTGAAGAAAATGTTAAAAACAAATAATCTTTTCTATGTACCAGTCTCCGTGCAGGTTAAAAATAGTTGGATAGATCTTGCTGCATTTATTGATACCAGTGGCTCAAATAATCTTGCCAGACCATCGTTGTTTAAAGGATTATGGAAACCTCTCCATAATATCCTGATTTCAGAAAAAATCGGAGATACAATTAATCTTACTGACTATGTGGATAATATTTCTTTAAAAATAAGTGAGAAGATTGTCAAGATATCTGCTATACAGCATTACGACCCATTTGCCAGTTTAATTATGGGTATGCCATTTATCAATTCTGTTTTTCCCGTGACTATTACCGAAGATAAAGTTATCTTCAATTTCAAAAAACAAGCAATCTCTATTCCAAGATTAAAATTTGCAGACTCTGAAGCAATAAGAGAAAGCCAGAAGAAGACCAGCACAAGAAAGCCAAAAAATGATTCCAAAGATTGGCAGAAAGTACTGCAGATTTATGAAGAAAAGGAAGCTCTCAAAACAAAACAAAAAGCAGCAATAGATCCGCAATGGACTCAGGAACAAATATCTATATATCAGTGGTTAGTTAAAAGCTACTCAGAAGACCCTCAGAAGTTTTGGGAAAAGGAGAACCCCAAGCAAGAAATTGTGACCATGCATGATAATGGAGTAAAAGGTAAGTTAATTCCTTGTACTCCTTCTGATGAACAAGAAATCAAAAAACAGATTGAAGAATTGTTGAAATTGATATTGATTGAACCGAGTGTTTCCCATTATTCATGTTCTGCATTTTTGGTTCACAATCATTTCGAAATAGTTCGAGGTAAAGAAAGAATGGTAATTAATTACAAACCATTGAATGCAATCACTCAAAGCTTTCATTATCCTTTACCTTGTCAAAAAGTAATAATGCAGAAAATTCGGAAGAGTAAAATATTCATTAAATTTGATATGAAATTTGGTTATTACCAGATTCATATAGAAGAAGCAAACAGACATAAGACAACATTCACATGCCCTGCAGGATTTTTCCAATGGAGAGTTGTTCCATTTGAATTAAACAATGCTCATGCTTTCTTCCAGAAAAGAATGGATTTTATATTTGGTAAGTACGATTTTATCGTAACTTACATTGATGATATTTTAATCCATAGTCCAGATTTACAAACACATTTGGCTCATCTAGAAATATTTTTTCAAGAAGTTCAAGCTCATGGTATTGTCCTCTCAGAAAAGAAAATTGTGTTATTCCAAAATGATATTGATTTTCTTGGAATTCATGTAATCGATGGACATATGCAAATGGAACCACATGTGCTAACAAAGCTTGCTGAGTTCCTTGATGAACTCAAAGATACCAAAATGATTCAGAGATTTTTGGGTGTTTTGAATTATATCCATAAATACATTCCCAGGCTATCTGAAAAAAATGCTCCTATTCGAAAGCATTGAAAATCAGGTTGGTCTAGTCAAGCCACTGCCGCTGTCAAAAATCTGAAAGAAGAATGTAAGTCCCTGCCAAAATTGTAGCCTCCAGGAGAACGATTGTTAATTTTACAAACAGATGCCTCAGATGATTTTTGGGCAGCTATTCTTTTTGAAAGAAAGGAGGAAAACAAAGAAGAAGAATTATGTGCCTATGCATTAGGAGAATTCCTCCCCAATCAGAAAATTTATTTTGCTGCTGAAAAAGAAACTCTTGCAATATTTAATGGCATTCAAAAAATTGAATTATATCTTGCGCCAAGAACATTCTTGACTAGGACTGACTCAATGAATTTTAAATATTTCTTGTCAGAAAAATTATCAAGACAGATGGCAAGAGGAAGATTATTATCATGGAAAATTTGGTTCCAGCAATATGATTTTGATGTAGAATGGATTCTTGGAAATTCTAACTATATTGTCGATGCTCTTACCAGGGAAATGAATAAAGCTCATAGAATTGGCCGCAGCCGGACAAAAGTTAGAGGAAGTATTTTTGATATTCCAAATCAGCCGGACAATCTTGTCACTTTGGCGAGAAGGTTCAAAATTCTCAAGAAGCATGTTGAAGATCTTTATCTAGAAATAAAAAAGGTCATTGGACTCAGGCTTCGAAGAAACCAGTGGATTCAAAAATGTCAAGCCTAACAATCAAGGAATATTGGCACACTTCTTGGATTGGATCCTGAATTGGTAAAAGTATACTCTTTACCAAATATGAAAGTCAAATTATATTTTAGAACACTTGATGATTTATGGTCCATATAGTATACTCAATCTATGATTTGGGTCTTGCAAATTTTAAATTATTATCAAATGATTGGTTGTATTGATTTTGCATTTGAAATCTTTACAAGTGCTAAGATGATGGACCTTGATGATGTTAACATCAAGATAGAAGTTGGTCAATTTTTATAGACCTTAAGAATTCCAGATCTGTTCGAGGAAATAGAAGCATCATATCTACAAAGAAGAGATCCAGATTATATGCATTCAGATACTTTTCCTCAGTATGAAAATTTCGAGCCCTTTGTAGATTGGGAAATCAAGAACGGTTACTGCAAGAAGAAACAGGTTGAAAGACAATCTCAATGTGTAGAAATAACTCTACAGTATATTAAAATCTTTTCTACACCATGGGATTTTAATAACCCAGAAATAAGGAATGTTATTGAGCCAAAGCCCTTTTCATAGGTTTTTGCAAATCAGTTTTTAGAAAGTTCTGCATTTGCAAAAAATAAGGATGAAGTAAATAGAGTTTTGGGGTGGTTAAAAGAATTTCCCATGCAAAAATTGGCTGAAAAAATTCATATTATCAAAAAGTTGACCGAATCACAAGGGAAGTATCCAGTTTTAAAGTTTTCTGTGAATCAAAAGGCACTAATCACAATTGGAGTAAGTTCAGGAAATTGGACTGCAGATATTATATGTCTGATTAGTCTATTATTATCAACCAGGGTATGCACAACATTTAATTTTCAATTTGGATGGCAAGAAAAGGAAGGTGTTAGTGATCACTGCAAAATCTGGGTACAACACACCATCGAAACAGCTACTAGTATGTTCCAGATTTTTAAATGGGAATTATTGGATGGAATAGAACTACCAGTGCTACAGATACCAGCTTTCTCAAAAGCACATAAATATTTTTTCTTAGATATTGAGATAAATCCTACATCTTACATCAATAGATGGAGAAAGAAAGATGACCCATTCAAGTTACCCTACCAAAGCCATCATCCCTACAAAGATCGAATAAAGTTGGAAGTAGGACAATCCTCTAAAGCAGCTACAACATCTACAACAACAACATATTCAAAAGGAAAGGACAATTTGTTTTTATATGTGTACCAAGATGCTCAAGACCCTGCCGAGCCGGACTATGAAGAAAAATATCTAAAGATAATGGAGGAAGCATGTCTTCGAGAGAGTTAATCTTCTGATGAGTTCGATGATTATGACTTAGATTGCAGCCCTAAGGGACCATGGTGATAGTCCTTAGATTCCTTGTAAATAGTTGAAAGTTTGAATTACTGTACTGGAATATTTAGTAGACACCGTTGGACTATGGCAATGCCGACAGGACCCTCAAATATTTCCACTTCGAATCATTGTCCTTAATGTGCTTTTGAATTATTGTACTGAAATATTGAGTAGACATCATCAGACTATGGAAATGCAGACAATACCCTCAATTATTTCCAATTTGTGTCATGTCCAAAACAAAAAAAAAAAAGAGTCTATAAAATAAGAAATCGGCAGAAGACAAGCACGCGTTGTTGAACTGAGAGCTTCAAAACTCTGAGATTTCTTGTTTTCATATTGTAATGCTCTGTAAGTTTCCCTTTTGAGTTAATAAAAGCTTCGCGCACCTTTTTACTCCAAGTTGAGTTGTTCGCTTGATATCTTCTTCTAAGTATCAATAAGGCTGCAAAAGAGGCGTTAGTAAAGCTGCTGAGAGAAGTGCCTGAGGAGAGGCCAAGGTGCAGAAGACGCGTGCAGCGAGTGCTAGAAGATACCGTCTCAAGGAACTACTTTTACTTAAGAGGTTGGTTTTCTTGACCTTTTAGTATCTCTTGGTAGATACAGTCTCAAGGAACTACTTTTATTATCTCCTAATTTTGAATGTATAAATAGAATGGGGTACTTAAAAGCTACAAATTAAAAAACCTAAACTCTAGTTTTTAAAATCTTTGTCAAATTTTGGTTACAATATACCAAAAAAAAAAGTGAAAAAAAGGCCATTTTATTTGCGTCATTAAAATATATATATTAAATTAAATAATTAAAAAATTAATAATATAAGAATATAATATAGAAATATATGTTAAATTAAATAATTAAAAATTAATATAATATAATATTATATAAGTTTAAAATATAAAAGAATATTTAAAAGATTATTTTTTTTCATATAAAAATAATATATATATATATTATATATATATATATATATATATATATATATATTATATATATATATATATATATATATATATTATATATATTCCAATTGTAACAATTTGTTGTGTGAATAAAATTTAGTACCTTTAGTAATAAAGAAAAACAAGATAGAAGTGGAAAACTAAATAAGACATAAACATAGTTGTATAGGTTTTATGCTTCCTAAATGTTATATGGATGTTTAGTTCCAAATGTAATTGTGCTAAGGCATTGTAAGGATATTTACATCGTAAGGAGTTCCATTTTGAAATCAAATCCCCTCTTATCTTACATGTCTTATTATGATCCCTCTGATTTGTTGTTAGATGATTAAAATGTTTGACACCGTTGGATAAACCTCTCATAAATGAAACTTAGACCATATATTATGCTTCTTTTTACATTTTAGGGTTTAGTAGAGGATCCTAGAGAAGACTCGAAGTAGAGTGGAGGCTAGCAAGTGGCACGATGGTGGAGAAGAGAAAAAGCTGCAGGGCTGAGGTTGTGACTAGGGAGTACACCATCAATCTTCACAAGCTCCTCCATTGCTAAATTTTTAAGAAAATGGCTCCAAATTTTGTTAAAGAAATCAGGAAATTTTCCCAAAAGGCTATGGAACCACCGATGTGAGGCTTGATGTAAGGCTTAATAAGGTTGTATGGAGCAAGGGCATCAAGAGTGTGCCCAAGAGGATGGGGGTTCAAATCTCCAAGAAGCGCAATGATGAAGAAGATGCTTAAGAGAAGCTCTATTCTACTATAATATTTTTTGGCCCCAACCTTAGTGATCAAGGCTTCATTTTCTATATATTTATATAGGTTTTGGTCCAATGGTGAGTAGGTGGCACAATGGTGGAGAAGGGTAAGGTTTTGGTCCAATGTCGAGCAGGTGGCATGATGGTAGAGAAGGGAAACAGTTGCAGGGCGATGGTGGAGAAGGGCAAGGTTTTGGTCCAATGGAAAACAGGTGGTAGGATGGTGGAGAAGGGCAAGGTTTTGGTCCAATGGCAAGCAGTTGGTAGGATGGTGGAGAAGGGCAAGAGCTACATGGCCAAGGTCGTGACCAAGGAGCACACCTTCAATCTTCACAAGTGCTTCCATGGCTATAATTTTAATTAAATGGCTCCAAAGTTCATTAAAGAGATCGGGAAATTTTCCCAAAATGTTATGGGAACCAACAAAGGCTATGGGAACCACCGATGTGAGGCTTGATGTGAAACTTAATAAGGTTGTATGGAGTAGGGGCATCATGAGTGTGCCCAAGAGGATGAGGGTTCAAATCTCTAGGAAGTGCAATGATGAAGAAGATGCTCTCTTCGACTATAATCTATTTTAGCCCAGCCTTAATGATCAGCGCTTGTTTTTCTATGTATTAATACAGGTTTTGGTCCAATGGCTAAGAAGTAATTTTGTGCCAAATACCCAGTTGCAACCCACCCCACACCCCTTTCTCATTCAATGGTTGCCTCAGATTATTGGCAACATAATTCAACTAATAAAAAAAACTCCATCAATCATGCTTATCTCATCCATAACCAATGCCTTGCCATTTTTCCATCTGTTAACATTTTTGTTTTTCTTTTCAATCAGTTTCAAAAGTCCTTTCTCAATCACAATAAATGGTGGAGCTCTAGCAAAGGAATGTAGAGTCATGGCACTCAAATGGCATGTTTCAATCCCTACTGAGGTTGTTACAAAGACAGAGCCTGGACCATGCAATTTATTCAATATTTTTACTACAAAATTAAGAAGATAGATCTTTTCGTGCCTACAGAGCCTGAAAGAAATACATATTCCCCTCTTGAACAACATTCAGAACTGTCATCTGCTCATTGGATAATGTAATGTGTCCCTTTGAATGGTCCTCCATCATTCTCATCATGTCTTTCCATTCTAGATGTTTTCTCCAATCTTCCCACATTCTGATCACTTAATTTAATTCTACCTATTTTCTGCAATTGGACATCTCGAAAAACCCTCGAATTTCTAAGCCCATTTTGACTTGTGATTCTCTATGGCTTCCTTGTGAGTGTTTTCTCATCCTCTATTTTTCTTTCCATCCTTGTGGATTAAGCTTATCATATTGGCTCTCCAATATTCTCATGGCTTCTTCCATTCACGCCATTTTCTGCATTTGGCTTTCTTGGAAATCCCTCCAAATTCTGAAAATATTTTGACCCATGCTTCACTATGTCTTCCCTCTCATTGTTTTTTCGTACTCCGTTTGGTTAGTGCCTTTTCTTTTGTAGCTTCATCCTCTTGATCTGTTATTGGTTTAGGGTAATTTGCGACTAAGGTTTTTGCTCATAAAACCATTGAGTCTTTGAGACCCAATACTCAATTTTTTCATTGCAATTTTCTCTGTATATTTCCACATTTCACTAAACCCAAGTCCCATCACCCTATATGCAAATTTGTTAGCCATACCTCTAACAGATATCACTACATGGGTGTGATTTGTCCATGATAATACATGAAATTCAAGTGGGAACGGTTCCTGTGGGAGAGCTAAGGTATCCATCTTATCATGAGAGTAATGGTACATGGAGATTCCCGGGGATTGGAACATTTCAGTGTTATGATAAGGTATAAAAAAAAAAATTAAATTACATTCTACAGAGCATAGTTTCATCTTACCTTTCTTATATATCTACATATGTATAGCTGCTATATAACTTTATAAATTTGTTGGGGTCAATGTCCCTTATTAACTAATTTGAATGTCCTTGTATTGCAGTATATGGTCTCTAATCTTAAATTTGTAGTTGAAGCTGCTGGCAAGAAGGAATGGGGTAATGGGGGCCCAGGTGATGTAGGCCACTACAACAAATGGCCTGAGGACACATCATTTTTTAGAAGAGATGGTGACTGAAATACTCCTTATGGTGACTATTTCCTTGAGTGGTATTCGGGTATGCTTCTTGATCATGGAGAGAGAATCCTAACAATAGTTGAAGACATTTTCCGTGGCATTGGTGTCAAGCTTTCTGGCAAAGTGGCTGAAATACATTGGCATTATGGAGCTAGATCCCATGCTCTGAGCTCACTGTTGGATATTATAATACCCGATTCAGAGATGGGTATCAGCCAATTACATCCAAAAATGTTTACATTTGAGCTTAAGAATCCTTCACCATGGATTTCTTTATTCAATGGAAACATGATTGCATATTTGTGGCAATATGCAGATTTTCCAAGATGATAGTTTTTAACTTTTCATAGCATTCAACAAAACTATTGTTGCATCTACAACTATAGTACTTTTCTTCCAATGCGTTCAAGGCCATTTTAGATTACCATTGACCATCATTTTTTATTGTGAATCCATATTACAAGACACTCTCCTTTTGACCTATGTTATGGCCTTTTTTGTCTTGATCCTTACGACATTCAAACTGTTCTCCCAGTTCAAACCACATCCCACCATCAAAACGAGCTAGACAAATATTTCTTTCTTTCATGCAAAACTTGGCCACGATACATAACATGGTTCATACATCCATCAGTGGACACATGCTAAATATAATATACTTCATAATTGGAATTGAGTTGCTCCACCATTTTAGGTTTGTGATTGAGTTTGCCTGCATTTAAATAAGCACCATTATAAAAATGAGTAGCATTAGTAAAATGAGAGATTTTTGTTCAAAAACTCAGTACCATGATTTCTACCCACTAGTGTCCCTAATGGAGCTGAGATCCTTGCAGATGTGAGAAAATTCTTGAGATGGCATCTTCATAATGGCATGCTACTCTGACACTGTGATGCCCAAATGCTCACTATCAATGTCCATTAACTTCATTTCTAAGTCTAAAATCTTGTCCTTGTCTGAACCCACAGAAATACAAAACCATTCAATTATAAAACCTAAGAGGAAAATGAAATATTGAATGATTGGCAAAGAAATGACACACTAGGTATATTGAGGTCCTTTCAATTTACTAGGGCTTTCGAACATGAAGGTAACGATGTTGATTTAGATTTTTCGTCTATGGGGATTGAAAATTCCAATATTTAATGGGATTTAGTCCAATGATAAAATCCACCCAACAATCTACTATGGTTAACTATCACTCTTCCTAGACTACGCAGTCCATAGTGACATTCATTACAAGCTTAATCAGATGATTGTTCTAGATGGATCATCTTGATTCTTAAATTCTTATCAAGATTATGCAACCTCATCTTATGGAGGGATTTTTGGTGTGAAAAATACTCTATTGCATTTGCATAGATACTTTTGTTGGCTTTTCATGTGGAAACAAATGGAAAATTACATCCAAAAATATTGACATTTGGGCTTAAGAATCCTTCACCATGGATTTTGTTATTCAATGGAAACATGATTGCATATTTGTGGCAATATGCAGATTTTCCAGGATGATATAGCATTCAACAAAACTATTATTGCATCTAAAACTACATTACTTTTCTTCCAATGTGTTTGGAGCCATTTTAGGTTACCATTTTATTTTGGGACTGAGGTTTATGTTGATAACCATTGAGTCTTTGAGACCCAGTAGTCATTTTTTTCACTACAATTTTCTCTATATATTTCCTCATTTCACTAAACCCAAATCCCATCACTCTATATGCAAAGTTGTAAGCCATCCCTCTAACAAATATTTCTAGTAAACACAATTGTAATGGTGTATACTCTCTAAGATAATATGCTCGTTGGCCTACCATCCCTCTCTCTGATCGTATGTTTCGTGATGTAGCAACATTTTCTCGGAAGTGGTTGGGAGCGTCCATTCTTTCCCAATTTGAACAAGGAACACATAACCCTAATGTTTGTGCCAATACCTAGCTATAACCCACCCCACACCCCTTTCTCGTTCTATGGCTCCCTCAAATTATTGGCAACATAATTCAACTAATCAAAAAACTCTCCATCAATCATGCTTATCTCATCTATAACCAATACCTTGGAATTTTTCCATTTGTTAACATTTATGTTTTTCTTTTCAATAAGTATCAACAGTCCTTGCTTGGTCACAACAAATGGTGGAGCTGTAGAAAAGGAATGTAGAGTCATTCCACTCAAATGGCATGCTGCAATCCCCGTTGAGGTTGTTACAAAGATGGAGTCTGGACCATGCAATTTTTTCAAGATTTTTACTACAAAATTAAGAAGATAGGTCTTGCCTGTGCCTATAGAGCCTATAAGAAATACAGATCCCCCTCTTGAAACAACATTCAAAACTATCATCTACTTATTGGATAATGTAATATGTCCCTTTGAATGGTCCTCCAACATTCTCATCATGTCCTTCCATTCTAGATGTTTTTTCCAATGTTCCCACATTCTCATCACTTCATTCAATTCTACCTATTTTTTGCAATTGGACATCTCAGAAAACTCTACAAATTCTAAGCCCATTTTGACCTGTGATTCTCTCTGGCTTCCTTGTAACTCGGAAAGTTGGGGCCCCTCTTACTAGGTAGAATTCTCTTCCAATATTTGATCAAGATGTATATGATCAGATCGTTAGGAATGACAATATCTCATTGCAAGAACATGGTCTTAACACCACAATGGAAACCATGTGTGCATTCACTTATTTGAGAATAAACCAACATTTGTTCTAGCCTGAAAATTGGAGGTCATTTGTCTCATTTGTTATAAAAATGGCACAAGGAGGGGCCTCAAATTCATGGGAGCAAGAACAAAGAGATATAGACTCATTTTTCTATGCTATAGTCCCATTGGTCTAAGAGGTTGCTTCACTCTTGCATAATTAAGCCTAAATATTACCTTTTTTGAAGTAGACAAAATTTGAATGTAGAACATATTTCTAGACTGCCATGCATGCTACAGCTCTTAGATATCCATTCATTCTTCATATGTCCAATTTCCCTAATCTATATTATCCCTAAACCCTTTTATGTGTCTATTTGGCAACGGTTTTAACCTGTGATAATTCTCTTTGTTGTATGTCAAAGTAAGCTCATGATTTGAATCTATGATAAAAATTCATCTAACATGGGTGTGATTTGTCCATGATAATACAGGAAATTCAAGTGGGAATGGATCCTGCAAGAGAGATGAGGTATCCATCTTATCCTGAGAGTAATTGTACGTGGAGATTCCAGGGGATTGGAGAATTTTAGTGTTATGATAAGGTATAGACAATTTTTCTAAATTACTTTCTATAGAGAATAGCTGCATCTTACGTTTTTTATATATCTACATGTGTATAACTGCTATAGAAGTTTTTAAAGATGTTGGGGTCAATGTCCCTTATTAACTAATTTGAATATCCGTGTATTTCAATGTATGGTCTCTAATCTTAAAGTCGTAGCTAAAGCTGTTGGCAATAAGGAATGGGGTAACGGGGGCCCAAGTGATGCAGGCCACTACAACAACTGGCCTGAGGACACACCATTTTTAAGAAGAGATGGTGACTGGAATACTCCTTATGGTGAGTTTTTCCTTGAGTGGTATTTTGGTATGCTTCTTGATCATGGAGAGAGAATCCTAACAACAACTAAAGCCATTTTTTGTGGCATTGGTGTCAAGATTTCTGGCAAAGTGGCTAGAATACATTGGCATTATGGAACCAAATCCCACACTACTGAGCTCACTACTACATATTATAATACCTAATTCAGAGATGGGTATTGGCCAATTACATCCAAAAATGTTGACATTTGGGCTTAAGAATCCTTCACCATGGATTTTGTTATTCAATGGAAACATGATTGCATATTTGTGGCAATATGAAGATTTTCTAGGATGATAGTTTTAACTTTTCATGGCATTCAACAAAAGTATTGTTGACTTTACAACAAAGTACTTTTCTTCCAACGTGTTTAGAGCCATTTTAGATTACCATTAACCATCATTTTTTATTGAATCCAAATTACAAGCCACTCTCCTTTTGACCTATGTTTTGGCTTCTTTTTTTTGTCTTACCCCTTATGACATTCAAGTTGTTCTCTTAGTTCAAACCACAACCCACCATCAGAATGAGCTAGACAAAGATTTCCCTTTTTCATGTTGAACTTGGCCACGATACATAGCATGGTTCATGAATCCATCAGTGGACACATGCTAAATATAATATACTTCATCATTGGAATTGAGTTTCTCCACCATTTTAGGTTTGTGACTGAGTTTGGCCTCATTTGAATAAGCAACAACATAAAAAATGAGTAGCATCAGAAAAATGAGATTTTTTTGTTCAAAAACTCAGTAGCATGATTGCTACCCACCAGTGTCCCCAGTGGAACTAAGATCCTTGCAAATGGGAGAAAATTCTTGAGATGGCATCCTCATAATGGCATGCTACTCTAACTCTGGAATGCTCATATGCTCACTGTCAATGTCCATTAACTTCATTTCGAAGTCTGAAATCTTGTTCTGGTCAGAACCCAGAGAAAGACAAAACCCATCAATTATAAAACCTAAAAGGAAAATGAATGATTGAATGATTGAAAAATAAATGATACACTACGTATATTGAGGTCCTTTCAACTTACTAGGGCTTTCGAACATGAATGTAACGGTGCCGCTTTAGATTTTCCACCTATGGGGATTGAATATCCCAATATTTAATGGGCTTTTGTCCAATGATAAAATCCACCCAACTATCTACTATGGTTAACTAGCACTCTTCCTAGACTACGTAGTCCACACTGGCATTCTTTACAAGCTTAATGAGATGATTGTTCGAGCTAGATCATCTTGATTCTTATCTTCTTATCAAGATTATGCATCCTCATCTTATGGAGGGACTTTTGGTGTGCAAAATACTCGGTTGCATTTGCAGAGGTACTTCTGTTGGATTTTCATGTGGAAACAAGTGGAAAATTACATCCAAAAATGTTGACATTTGGGCTTAAGGATCCTTCACCATGGATTTTGTTATTCAATGGAAACATGATTGCATATTTGTGGAAATATGCAGATTTTCCAGGATGATAGTTTTAACTTTTCATAGAATTCAACAAAACTATTGTTTCATCTACAACTACAGTACTTTTCTTCCAATGTGTTTGGAGCCATTTTAGATTACCATTGACCATCACTTTTTATTGTGAATCCATGTTTTCAGCCACCTGTGAAAATATTTGTGAAGAAAAAAGGTTGGTAGATTTTGTTTTCCACTCCATTACAACCATAGACTAATGGTCAAGTCAAGGCAGTGAAAAAAGCTTTGGTTCATGTTCTTTACATCTACCACTAGTAGAAGAAAGAGTGGAATTATTACTTGCATATTTTTTAGCACAACTATAACAAAACCTCTCGTGTCTTTAACAAACTTTCTCATAAGAAAAATGGGCAGTGGAATCAGTATTTGGATATTTTGCAACAACAATCTAACCACGTATGCTTCTAAAAGACACTCTCCTTTTGAAATTTGTTTTGGAAATTTTTTTTTTTGTCTTGCTCCTTATAACATTTAAGTTGTTCTCCCAGTTCAAACTACATCCCACCATCATAATGATCTAGCCAAAGCTTTCCTTTTTTTAATGCAGAACTTGGCCACTATACATAGCATGGTTTAGGCATCCTTCAGTGGACACATGCTAATTATAATATACTTCATAATTGGAATTGAGTTGCTCCACCATTTTAGGTTCATGAGTGAGTTTAGCTTCATTTGAATAAACACCAATTTAAAAAATGAGTAGCATCACAAACTAAAGACCATTCAATGTGGTTTACAAGCTTAGTGCTGTATATATGTCGTTATATAGTAAATGGGTAGATGATGATGGCGTTGGGACTATCATTTTTGTAACCCAATTTTTGTTTAATAGTTTGTGATTGCTTGTGTGGGGAAAGAAGCTAGTAGCAAGGTTGGGGTTGCAAGTGATCTTTTACACATTTGAGTTGAAGTGAGACTGTTACTTTATAAAGAATGAAGGGTATGTTAGTCCATGAGCACATTTCAGAGGATGACTCGGATATTGAGGTGGAAGATACCATAACAAGGGTTAAAGGAGACATCAAAATTGAGGGTGCAACATTTAGTGTCAATCTTGTTGTTGAAAGATCTCAAATGTTGAAGGCTTAACAAAATGAAAGGGTATTGTATGCAAAGGAGGTCAAGGAAAATCTCCAAGTAGTGAAGATAAGATAAAAGCAAGAGAAACATGTGTTTAAATTCCGGATTTTGAGATGAATGGTGGTGTTGAATTCATCATTTGTGCATTCGTGGATGAAGATTCATTGGAGGGCATCCCCATTAAGGAATTTGATTTAATTAATACATCTAATGTTTTTTAGTATGAAAGTATAGAGGAAGGAAGGAGAAACCCTATTGTTATTGCAACTCAAGGAGAGGACAACAATACCATTGTTGTAGTATTTGAAAATTACTTTGAAGGAGTGGATGGAAATGAAAATGCCATAAGAGTGGAAGATATTACAACTCATTGTATGGTTGGAGACAATGAAATAAAGGTCAAGGTAGTAACCATATCAATGGTTGTAGGAGTGATCCACAATGGACCTTTTATCAAACCTCTAAGTCTAAGTCTTCATACACATATACTATCGGAAAACACTATCGTAGAAGAAAAACACTAAGAATGGTAGAAAACAGAGGTAACCGGAGGTCTAACTACCATTGCATAGGAGATGTCGAATTGGACCGATCAAAAGTACAGATCAAATCAACGGATTGCATGGGAGGGTTTGGCGATATTGCATCAGCGGAGTGTATCGGGGATGACCCAAGGGGAAATGCGACTGAGATCGGCGAATTAACATGGACCGTTAATCGAGTGCATAGATCAATGGCAGAGATCACACATCACATCGTAGATTTTCCAAATGGAGGACTTAACCCGCAAGCCCGAAGACCATGTGATATGTGATTTGCAACTTATTGCATCGCAGCACAACAAAGGGAGATGACCCGAAGACTATGCAATATGCGTGGACCTGAAGGAGTTATGAATTAAACAGCGAAGAATTTGAGTTCCGTGGTAAATGTTATTTTGGGCGGGCTTCAGGTGGTAAGTGGTATTGGAAGGGCTTCACCCAATTCGTTACACTGGCCGACACGTAGCACGCCTCAACAGAGAGAAAGCCGCTTTTTCGGGCAGGTAATCTCCGTGCAAGTAGGCCACCCAAAATGGTTGTCAGCCATTAGATTGGAAATCGTGGATCAACGGTGTGGAATACAAAGGCCTTGCGACAACAATAAAAGGTGGACCCGAGAGGATTATAGGGCAGACTTCATATCATTTGAAACATGGCTTTAATGTTGTGGTCAGATTTTTCATTAGTTTTCAATGTATTTCCATGTATTGTTGTGTATGAACGAAAAGTGTATTTTCGGGGTTTTTCACTCACGCCCAAAGAACCTTCTTCTTATAAACAGCTGCCTTGTGCCTTAAGAATTTTGCAATGATTGTTTAAACCCTCAGCAAGGGGGATGAAGGGACAACACTGGGGGCCAAAAAGCCCGAAAAGGGAATGCAAACCGACAACACTGATAGGCTTAAAAGCCATCCAATGTCAACAAAGAGGGGGGCAAGAAAAAGAAGTTGCTCAGAAAAGGAGAGTCAGAGAAAACACACAACTATGAAAAGTTTATCAGAGGCACTAAGAGGGAGAGTCTGCGCACTATTTAGACTTGAGGTTTTCAAGTGAAATCCCTGTGTAATATCATCGTTGTTGTGTTATGGCTCTGATTGAGCTCACACTTGTAAACTCTGCTCTTGAAGACATAATATAGAGGTCGACAATGAAAGCTAGACCATGAGACATAACTAGGAAGTTTGGTGAATTCCTTTATTATTTTGGTTGTGTTGTTGTGTGTGTTTATTATGTTTTATAACTGTTCATTGTCTATATTATTCACACTCTTTTCGATCCGTTGAAATAAATAATATAGGAATTCCTACACATGAGTCTGTAATACCTTTTCTTCTTGATTTAGTATCCATTTCGGATCAAGTGGTATCAAAGCCATTTGGTTTTGGTATTGTTAAGGTTAGACAAGCTTGTGTTGGATTTTGAATGCTAACTAGATTAAAGCTTGGACTAGGAGAAGGAGAACTTGTTGAGGCTAATCCAAATATTGGAAGAATTTATTCTCAGAGGAGAATGGCAGAAGAAGCTCCATTGGGATCAGAATCTCCGTTTATAGAAAGTTTTATGACAATCCAAGTTATTGTGGAGATGTATCTGGAGTTTAAGAAGTGTCGAGGTGAAAGCATTTCAACACCCAAACTAGACAAAGGAGAAGAGGAACCCTTTCTAGTTACCCCTCCATAAGGAAAAGGGAAAGGGGAAATGCCTCCTCCACCATCTCCTCCATCATCACCTTTATCATCCTCATCATCTTCTTTGCATAACACTAGCTCTTCTAAGAAGAAGAAGAAAGATTCTTTAATCAAATTAGATGTGAAGTTTGATTTGCCAATTTATGATGGAGAAATCAATGCAGAAAATCTAGATAATTGGATAAGACAAATTGATGTATATTGCAGGGTACAAAATGTTGATTCAGAAAGGAGGAAGATTCAGCTGGCTAGCCTTCGACTTGGAGGAACTGCACTAGTATGGTGGGAAGGCAAGACACGAGCTGATCTGCAAAAACATGGTAAAATCATTTCTACCTGGAATGAATTTGTTTCTGCTATCAAAAAGCAATTATATCCTTTATCTTACATGCAACAGGCAATGATGAGTTGGCAAACTCTTTGCCAGTTGAAGGGTCAAAGTGTACAGAGTTATTCTCGGGAATTCAGAAAGAGAGCTTTAACTCTAGGTATATCATTAGACTCACCTGAGACTTTATTGAAGTATATAGGTGGTCTTCATAGCTATTTAAAGCATACTATTCTCATGTTTAATCCCACTAGCTTAGATGATGTATCAGTTCAAGCCACACATCTAGAAGCTAGAGGTAAGAATGTAAACCCAGAGGTTGGGGGATCATCTAAATATTCTATAAGCAAGAGAAAGGAAAAGAAGAAACTGAAATGGAAGGAGAGGAAAGAAAACACTGTAAAGAAGGATAAACCTTCATGCACTCATTGTTAGAAATAAGGACACAATGAGGCACACTTCCGGTCTTTGCATCTAGAACATAAACCTAAGAAGTTCGATGGAAAGGAGAAAGAGAATCTTGTTGCTATTCAGCAGGACTTGGGATCAAATTCAGGAGATGAAACAACAGTTACAGCCACAGGTATTAAAGGTAAAGATTCTAAAGCATCCACAAGCAATTCTGCACAATCTGTTGATAATGAAAATAATGAGAGGGAAGGCAATGAGCTTTTTTGTATTAGATTAATTTCCAAGCACAATAAGATTGATACTTTATTTGATAGTGGACCACAAGTAAATTTGATTTCTAAAAAAATTGTAAAGAAGTTGGGATTACAAACAAAACCTCATGAGAAGCCATATCCATTAGGTTGGGTGTGTGATAAAACAAAGCTACAAGTAATGAGACAATGTAAACTTAGGTTTGCTATTGGATCAACATTTGTAGATGAGGTTGAGTTAGATATAGCTCCATTGGATATATGTGGTATTGTTTTGGGAAGTCCATACTTGTATGATAGGAAAGATATTTTCTATAGAGTTGAGAATAAGTATCAACTCATTAAAAATGGAATAGAATACATTGTAATAACTCATAAACTCAAAGATAAATTCTCTCATAAACTCAAGACAGATGAAAAGAATTGTGAATTCAAGTAAGCAATTTCTACTAATGGTTGTAAAGGCAAAGGATCCTGAAAAATCCAATGCATTTGAAGGCTGTGATTCTAAACAGAAAGTTGATTTATTTAATGTTGTTTTAGAGTATGATGTTCTATTTCAAGAACCAAAAGGTCTACCACCCAAGCGAGAAATAGTACATGATATTTATTTGTAGCAAGATGCTCCATTACCTAACATTGGAATGTAAAGGTTGTCAGCTTTAGAGAATGCATAGATAAAGAAGCAGGTACAGGAATTGCTCAATAAAAGGTTTATACGACCAATCACATCGCCATGTGGATCTCTAATCATGCTGGTGACAAAGAAAGATGGTTTGTGGAGAATGTGCATTGATTATAGAGAGCTAAATAAAATAACGATCAAGAATCATTATCCTCTTCCTCATATTGATGATTTATTAGATCAATTGAAAGAAGCAGTTTACTTTTCTAAGTTAGACTTGCGAAATGGTTATCATCAAGTCAAAATTGCAGAACAGGATGCATGGAAGACTACTTTCAAGACAAAGCAAGGACTTTCTAAATGGTTGGTTATGCCTTTTGGCTTAACTCATGCTCCTGCTACATTTATGAGAGTTATGAATGATGTACTCAGACCATTTATTGATGACTTTGTAATTGTTTATTTAGATGACATTCTTGATTTTAGTAAGACATGGGAAGACCATGTAAAGCATGTAAAGCAGAATTTACATGTTTTAAAAAGAGAAAATATCCATGTAAAACTGTCAAAATGTGAATTTGGTAGAACATCTTTAAATTATTTGGGTTATATTGTAGGGGGTGGTGAATTGAAGATAGATCCATCTAAGGTTGAAGTCATTATGAACTGGCCTAAACCCAAATATGCTACAGAGGTTAGGAGTTTCCTAGGGGCAGCACAATACTAGAGAAAGTTTATTGCTAACTTCTGTTTGATTGTAGCTCCATTACATGCTTTAACAAGATTGAAACAGGTGTTTAAGTGGGGAGGCAAATAGCAGAAAGCCTTCGACACCTTCAAAGAGAAAATTAGTATAGCACTAGTGCTAGCACTGCCAGATCTTCAACATCCATTTGAGATTGAGACAGATGCCAGCGACTATGCCATGGGAGCAGTGTTGATGCAACATAGAAAACCCATAGGCTATCATTCTGAGACATTTACTTCTGTCGTAGTTAATTATCTGACATATGATAAAGAATTGTATGCATTAGTACAAAGTGTGAAAAAATGGAAACATTACGTAATGGGTAAAGAAACAATCATACATACAGATCATCAACCACTTCAATATTTGCACTCATAAACTAAATTGTAGCAATCAAGACATTATAGGTGGATGGGTTTTCTACAGCAATTTCATCTTGTCATCAGATATAAGAAGGGCATACACAATAAGGTTGCAGACATGTTATCAAGACCAATCATAAATGCATCTACTATACTTAAGCATAACTCAGTAATGCATGAAAGTTACATTGAACAATATGCTCAAGACGTAGATTTCAAATATGTGTACGCAACTTTAAGTCATGGCAAGCAAGTAGAAGAATTGGATTATTATGTAAAGGACCAACTCTTATATCATTTTGGAAAGTTATGCATTCCACAAACTGAAAGAGTTAACATAATCCGAGAAGCATAAATTTCTCTCATATCAAGTCATTTTGGTGTAAGTAAAACAATTGCACAATTGCAACGGTTCTGTTATTGGCCAAGAATGCATGAGACAGTTTCTAGATATATCAAAGGGTGTACTATGTGTGCTACAAGCAAGCCCAATAATAGAAAATTAGGCTCGTACACTCCAATTCCAATTCCTTCTTGTCCTTGGGAAAGTGTTTCCATGGATTTTGTTGGGGGATTGACAGAATCTAGGAAAGGTCGTGATTATTTGTATGTTTTTGTGGACAAGTTCAGTGAAATGTGTATGTTGATACCATGTAACAAGCAGGTTACAGCTGAACAAACAACAAAGTTGTTCTTTTAGAATGTATGGGTTCATTTTGGGTTACCCACTTCTATTGTATCTTATCGAGATTCTCGATTTGTTGGGAAGTTTTGGTCAAGTTTATGGGAGTTGATGGACACCGGGTTGAAGAAGAGCACAACATTTCATCCACAAATAGATGGTCAAACAGAAGTGGTCAACAGGATAGTGATCCAGTTGCTCAGAGGCTATTGTAGCAAGCATCCCAAGCTTTGGCATGAGTATTTGTGTTATGTGCAGCATGCTTACAACCGTGCCAAGCACTCTTCCACTCAAAGATATCCTTTTGAGACTTGTTTGGTTTTATACCAAAGTCTCCCTTGGATTTTGTCTTTGGTAAAGACATAGCAGTTGGTGGACACAGTGATGTGGACAAAGCAACCAAGTTCATTAAACAAATCCAGGAAATTCACCAGGCAATACAGGAACAGTTGGAAAGAAGTCAAGCCAAGTACAAGGCAAGACATGACAAGCATAGAGTTGAGCATAATTTTCAAGTTGGTGATCAAGTCTGGCTATACATCAGCAAAGACATAATGCAGAGTGAAGGTAAGAAGCTAAAACCAACAAGGTATGGACCTTTCAAGATACTTGATAAAATTGGTGAAAATGCTTTTGCCTTGATTTGCTAGCTTATATGTAGAACTATTCAGTCGTTAATGTAGAAAACTTGAGATTGTATGAACCTCCATTGATTGAAGATCCTGAAGAGAAAAGTTAGTTGTCTTCTATTGGGGATTTGTTGCCTAAGTATCTCAATGAGTTACAAGAGGACACAATTTTGGACAAGAAGGTAAGAACTAAGTGTCAAGGGGATGTTGAGTACCTGAGAGTGGGACTCAAAGGTTCAAATCCAAGCATAGCAGGATGGATAGAAGTTAGACAGGTGAAGGAGTAGTATCCTCACTTGATCGATGCCTAAAACCAAATTTTGGTAGTCCAAAAGCTTTTTAGTGGGAAGGCGTGATCCAAAATGGATCTTGTATCAAAACTCTAAGTCTAAGTCTTCATATACATATACTATCAAAAAACGCTGTCACAAAAGAAAAACACTAAGAATGGCAGAAAATAGAGCTAATCGGAGGTCTAACTTCCGCTGCACAGGAGCCATCGAATCGGACCGATCAATGGTCCAGATCAAATCGGCGGATCGCATCAGAGGGTTCGGCGATATCGCATTGGTGGAGTGTATTAGGGACGACCTGAGGGGAAATGCGACTATGATCGAAGACTTAACGTGGACCGTTGATTGAGCGCGTAGATCAATGGCAAAGATTACACATCGCATCGCAGATTTTCCAAAGGGATGACTTAACCCGCAGGCCCAAAGACCATGCGATATGCGATTTGCGACTTAGCGCATCGCAACAAAACAAAGGGAGATGATCCAAACACTATGCGATATGTGCGAACCCGAAGGAGTTATAAATTAAATAGCGAAGGATTTGAGTTTCATGGTAAATGGTATTTTGGGCGAGCTTCAGGTGGTAAGTGGTATTGGAAGGGCTTCACCTGATTCCATACATTCGTTGACACATAGCACGCCGCAGGAGAGAGAAAACTGCTTCTTTGATTGGTTGTTAGCCGTTGCATTGGAGATCGTGGATCAACAATGTGGAATAAAAGGGCTTGTGACAAAATTAAAAGGTGGACCCGAGAGGATTATAGGGCAGAATTTATATCATTTGAAGTCTGGCTTTAATGTTGCATTCAGGTTTTTCATTAGTTTTCAATGTATCTTTGTGTATTGTTGTATATGAATGAAAAGTGTATCTTTGGGGTTTTTCACCCACGCCCAAAGAACCTTCCACTTGTAAACAGCTACCCTGTACTTTAAGCATTTTGCAATGTTTAAACGCTTAGTAGGGGGATGAAGGGATAGCGCCAGGGGCTAGAGAGCCCGAAAAGGAATGTAAATCAACAGCACTGATAGGCTTAAAAGCCATCCAATGGCATCACAGAAGGGGGCAAGAAAAAGTAATTGCTCAGAGACAAAGAGTCAGAGAAAACACACAACTACGAATAGTTGATCAGAGACACTAAGAGGGAGAGTTTGTGCACTCTTTAGACTCGAGGTTTTCGAGTGAAATCCCTGTGTAACATCACTGTTGTTGTGTTATGGCTCTGATTGAGCTCACACATGTAAACTCTGTTCTTGAAGACATAATATAGAGGTTGACACTGAAACTTGGACCAGGAGATGTAGCCAGGAATTTTGGTGAACTCCTTTATTATTTTGGCTATGTTGATGTCTGTGTTTATTATGTTTTATAATTGTTCATTGTCTATATTATTCGCAATCTTTTTGATATGTTGCACTAAATAATATAAGCATTCCTGCACATGAGTCTGTAATACCTTTTCTTCTTGATTTAGTATCCATTTCGGATCAAGGACAATGCAACCATGGAACATTTACAACTTTGAAGGCATATTCAAAGGTGCAAAGGTTGGAGGAGGAGCTGCAACAAAAGAGAATGAGAAGCCTGTAGAAGTAGAGAGGAGGTTGCAAATGAAGACAAAGTAATTGAAGAGGAAAATAGCCCGATTAATTGAGAAGCTTCTCCCAAATTTCCAATTTATGTAATATTTGTATTTTCATTTAGAATTTCATTTTTCCATATTAATACATTTTTTAAGCCCTATTGTTTTTTGTGCAGAATGTATATATTCTTTACAACCATTATTGTTTAGCAATATTTTTGTATTTATATAAAACAAATGATACTCAGACTAACACATATGATGGTTATTAATATACAACCAACCTAGATCCATCTAAACTCTAGATTTTTGTGGCTTAAAAAATCTCGATGAACCACTATTGGCTTGGTCAAAATGAGCTAATCTAGGCCCAGTCAAAGCTGGTCAAACTTGAAATTTCACCCAAGAATCCTGATTTGAAAGGGGTAGTTTTAGGATTTTTTGGATTTTTTCCAGATTTCTTCTAACTAATGGATGGCTTCGAACTGATGGAGTGGGATAACATTAATGATGATTGAGTCATACTTTTTAGCTTATATGGTTATCATTTTTCCTATTTAAAGGGAGGAATTCATAGTTAGAGTTATGTAGACAAACTTATTATTTTTGAGATAATTGAAGACAAAATTTTTACTTCATGATTTCTTTGTGTTTAATGGAGTGAATGAGGTTTTGTAGCTGATTATTTTAGCAGTGTAACAGCAAGATTGGAGGGCCCCCATCCAAGTTAAGTAAACTTTCTTGTATCATGTTTATATTTTTGCATATGCTAGTTTGGTTTCCCATGTTTATTATATTCATTTGCTGTGAATATTTGCAGATATCTTTAATGTGAAATTATTTTATGAAGTGTGTTAAGTGAATATTGATTTTTTTAATGATTAGCTTGAATGTAGAAGGAAAACCAAGTCTCTTTGAGAGAGCCTCTTCTCCGTGAGCTAGGACTAAGACTAAACAAGATTCACTTCTTTCAAGCTTTCTTAGATTAAATTCTTATGCTATCATTACATTCTTTCATGCTTACTTAGTTATTGGTAATGTCATTATAGAATTGTTAAGGGAGGACAACCAGGTCTCTTTGAGAGGGCCTCTTCCTTGTTTTTCTAAAATAACCTAATTTCATTGACCAATAATGCATGCTTTTATGGAATAGACTTAGATAGTTTTGCTTACGTTGTGAGAAGTAATTTATAATATGTATTTCCATTATTAGTTATGTATAATGAATTATATGTGTAATATGCACTTATGTTCTCATAGCTACTTCCTATATTAATTTTTATCCAAAAATCCATAAATTGTGGTTTCCTTCTAAGATTACCAACCTAGATTGATAGTAAAATAAATGTCTTAATTTACACAATAAATTGAGCTGACATTTTTGTCACCATTGCTAGGGAAGCATATTTTGGATATAACTAATTAGGAAGATTATCTAAAGTAAAAAAAAAAAAACATAAAAAACATATATAGGATTTTTCATTATGGTCATTTATGCCTAGATATAGAGATGAAAATGGTAGATACGTAAAACAAGACCCCCCAACTACTAAACCATTGGTAGAAGTAGGTCTGCCTCCATTTGAATTAACTACACCAATTGCTGGAAAACAAACTTTGGAAGAGTTAGAGGAAAAACAACGTTCATGACAAAGGTGAACTCTTGTTGACAGACAAACTTTGTTAGCCTAAGAAGGGAAAATAAGACAAAAATAAACAAAAATTTCTTCCATAGGAAAACAAAAAGAAACAAGAAAGCCAATTGATCAGCCTATTCTTGAACAAATAGATCAACCTATCTTTGAAAACATAGAAGAAGTTGAATCTCAAATTGCTATTGAAACAGTTGAAACCATTGAAAAAGATATGGAAGAAGAAAGTCAAGGATCTATCATCATCACTCTTGAACAAAGGTTACAATATGAAAAACAACAAAGAGAATGGCAAAGAAGAAGAGAAGAAGAGACAAGAAGAGAAGCAGAAAGGAAAAGGGAGGAAGATCTCAAAAGAGAATATGGTCATGCAAGAAGACAAGATGAAGAAAATAATGAAGAAGCTACTTTTGGATTTCCAATTTTAGATATTAGAGAAATTTTAGGAGAAGAACTAAAAATGAAGAATATTCCACCTTTAGTTTTACCAAATTTCTATGGAATGTCTACTGAAGATCCTGATTCGTTCATGTTCAAATTCGTTATCTTATGTAGAACTTATGGTTACACTGATGATACACATAAGCTTCGTGGTTTTCCTACTACTCTTAAAGAAGCTGCATTAGAATGCTTTATGGGATTACAAGAACACTCTATTACTTCTTGGGACGAAATAAAGAAATTTTTTTCTTAAGAAATATCAAGCCTATTGCAGGCCTAGAGGTTCAAAAGAAGATATTTTTAGAATGTCTCAACAAGAATATGAGAGTTTGGATGAATATTTGGAACGATTCCTTTACAACCTGCAAAAATCCAAACAACACTCTCTAAATCCTTTTACCATTAGAATACTTTTTATTAAAGGAATAAGAGATGAATATCTTGATATTCTTAATGTAATGGGTCAAGGATATATTTCATACATAAAATTTGATGAAATATCTGAACTATGTCAAAAGTAATCTAGAGGTAGATCCAAAACAAGAGAAAGAGATGTAACTTCTAGAGCTTCCAAATCTATAGCAGGAGGAGAAACAAGAGCAGAAATATGGAGTTTGTTAGAAAACTTTAAAACAGATCTTTTGAGTACCTTAGGAACACAAGTTGAAGTATTAAAAACAAAGAAGAAACAACAATAATAAGAACAAAATAATGTCAATCTTTAATCCTAAGTGTAGGAAGAAGCATCTTTTACGAAAATGTCCTTTGCATAATATACATGTTTGTGGGCTATGTCCATAAAATCATGTTATAGATGATTGTCCAACATTAAAAGAGTTGCAATAAATTAAAATAGAATAAACTCAAGGATTTTATTATATAGCACCAAGAAGAGATTGGAAACCATGTTTGAAGGTACACCTCAATAGTTTCCTCAACAAATTCCCAAAAATTTTCAATATCAGAATTCATGGAATACTCCTATGCCATGGTAGGTTTGGTCTCCTCAGCAAAACCAAAACCAACCTCCACAAAGTTTGCAAGGATATGCTCATGGAGCCCAACCTCCTCAATAATTTTACCCTCAACAATATCAATATTATCCATAATATCAACAACCATATCCTCAACAATAATTTCCATCAATCCACTCAATCGAATCCATTTACACAACAATCAATGCCTGCACTAACTCAACCTCAGCAGCTTCAACTGCCTTCTAATCAGCGACCACCCAGACCAACTCAATTACTAGCCCAACCAGTATTAAATCCAAGTAATAAGGTGGAAAGGCTAGCATATAATATGGAAGAAACAACATTATTTCCTACATTTTCAATTCTTCTTATACAAGATGTCCACTTAAGGTCTAGGAAAGTATTACACAAACATTCTCCACAATCATTAAAGATCAAACTAAAGAAAGAGAACAATCTAAAAAATCTCATCCAGGAAATCAAATTCAAAAAGGAAAAGCTATTATGACTTAAAAACCACCCTATCCAAAGAGGTTAGTAGAGCAGAAAATAAAAAATCTAGTTTCTTTTCCTGAATTTGATTTTCTAGGAAGAATTATAGAAAGATTATGTTAAAATTCATTTGTTGCAAGCTATTAAGAAAATTCCAATTTATAGAAAAACAATAAAGGAATTATGCATTAAGAAAACTAGCAGAAAGAAAAGAGATCCACCCATAATTCAAGTCAATGGCAAATTAGCTAGTCTCATGTCTACGAAATCAACAATTGAAAAATATATTGATCTAGGGACACCTATGTCTACCATTTCAATCAATAATTTTTTAGTTCCTAAAACTTTAATTGATCTAGGGGCTACTATAAATGTCATGACAACAAAAATAATGAAGTATTTAAAATTTCCAAACGTCCGACCTACTACTATAATTTTAGTACTAGAAAATAGATCTAAGGATATACCGAAAGGAATAATTGAGGATATTTTTGTTTCTTTAGATTCATGGGAATAGCCTGTAGACCTTTTTTTATCTTGCAACCAAAAATAAATTGAGGAGGCCATCCTTTAATTCTTGGTAGACCATGGTTTGCCACAGTAGATTCCTTCATTGGATACAGATCAGGAAGCATGATCATAGCACATGGAGATGAAAGGAAACATATTACACTCTATCCTCCTGCTCAATATCCCTCTTTACTATCATGGCTTGATGATGAACAAGAAATCACTCAGCCTATTTTAAGCATTAGTCAAGCCTTGAATTTTAGAGAAGAGGAAGAAGATGAGGATTTAATATATCTTTTTATTTCAGAACCTGATATTTATGAACAACTAAGAATAACACAATATGAAGTTGCAAATCATCTTTTAAATCAATGTTTTTAGGAAAATTGTACTATTGAATCATTCCATAATTCATTTGAAGCCTTTTTCCCGTTAACTCAAATACCAACTCTCAAAGAAAAATTGTTGAAATCAATTCGAGAAAGAATCTAAATATTGGTAATAATCTACAATCATGACAAGAAAAACAGGTAATTGCAAGGAGTTCATCTAAAGACATGTATTCACCATATCTATAATGATGATCATATCAAACCAGTGAGACAACCACAATGATGAATGAATCCTATGATGAAAGAAATAGTGAAAGAGGAACTACAAAAATTGTTACAAGTAGGATTCATCTATCCTATTTCAGATAGTCAATGGGTTTCACCCTTAGTTGTGGTGATAAATAAAAATGGCAAATGGAGAATATGTGTAGACTATAAAGAACTGAACAAGGCAACATTAAAAGATCACTTCCCATTACCATTCATTGACCAAGCACTGGATTCATTAGCTGGAAAGAAATTATTTTCTTTTCTTGATGGGTTTAGTGGATACAACTAGATAAAGATAGCATTAAAGGACCAGGATAAAACCAAATTTACTTGTCCATGGGAGACATATGCATACAATGATTTTCCCTTTGGGTTATGTAATGCACCTGCTACTTTTCAAAGAGCAGTTCTTGCAATCTTTTCTAATCTAATCCATAAATGTGTAGAGGTTTACATGGAGGATTTTACTGTATATGGAGATACATTTGATGATTGTTTGAATAATCTTCAAAAAGTTTTAAAAATATGCATATAGACAAACCTATCCCTCAACAATGAGAAATGTTTTATGATGTTAACTAAAGGGATAGCGTTAGGACACCACATTTCTTCTTCTGGAATCAAGGTAGACCCAACAAAGATACAAGTTATTGTAAACTTAAAGCCACCAAAGGCATAGAAAGGAGCAAGAAGTTTCTTGGGATATGCAAGCTACTAAAGAAGATTTATTGAAAACTTCAGTAAGATATCTTTACCCTTGTTTAAACTACTTGGAAAAGACATTTAGTTTCAATGCACTACAAATTGTCAAAATGCATTCAAAAAATTAAAAGAAAATTTGTTTATAGCACCCATTCTTAGAGGACCAAACTGGTCATTACCATTCCATCTATCTGATGATGCATCAGACATAACAATAGGAGCATCTCTAGGAAAAAAAGAAAATTAGTTTAACTATGCCATCTATTTCATAAGCAAAAATTTAACTCCAACAGAATTAAACTACACAGTAACAAAAAAAGAAATGTTATTTTTTGTCCTTGCAATTAATAAATTTGGGAATTATATAACAATCTATTAAGTATTTGTCCATACAGATCATTCATCCATTAAATATATAACGAACAAAGCAATTACTAATGGCAGAATTACTAGATGGATGTTATTAATGCAAGAATTTAATATCATTGTTTTAGATCGACTAGGGAGAGAAAACCAAGTAGAAAACTTTCTATCAAGACTTCATTCTACTGATGGTCTTATACCTGTGTCATATAACTTACCTAATAAGCATCTATTTTCTATAATAAGTAAAACCCCATGGTTTGTAGATATAGAAAATTATATATCATATGGAATATTAGCATCACATTTCACACGTAAGCAGAAAAAGCAAATAAATAGAGATAGTGCAAGATGAACTTGGATGAATGGAGATCTCTTCTATACAAGACTTGATCTTATACTTAGGAAATGTATAAGAGAATATGAAATCATTGATATTTTAAAAGCATGTCATGACGAACCATGTGGTGGTCATTTTGTAGGGAAGAGGTTAGCATACAAGGTCTTAAATCAAGGATAATATTAGTCGTCACTATTCAAGGATTCAAACACTTATGCTAAAAGATGTGATACCTACCAAAGAATAGGTAGACCTGTAGTTTCATATGAAATTCCATTGAAGCCGCAAGTACTAATAGAGCCATTTGAAGCCCTTGACTTTGTGGGTCCTATCAGCCCACCATCAAATGGTAAGAAGTACATCTTAGTGTGTACTGATTATGTAACAAAATTGGAAGAGGCTAAAGCATTGAGTACAACAACAAAAACTGCAGTTGTTAATTTTCTTTACCAATAAATATTTTCAAGATATGGAGTTCCAAGGAAGAATGTCATAGGTCAAAGTACACGGTTCACCTCCAAGCTTGTTCGAGAACAAACAGAGAAATATAAGATTAAGCATAGAAAATCAGCTCCATACGACCCACAGGAAAATGGACAAGTTGAATCAACAAACAAAGTACTTGAGAACATTATGAAAAGGACAGTGAACATTCATAGAAAAGACTGGTCAAAGAAGTTGAATGAAGCACTATGGGCTTATAGGATAAGATGGAAAAACACTACTAGATTTAGCCCTTATCATCTTGTTTATGGAAAAGAAGTCTTTTTGCTAATTGAATTTGAGATTCCTACATATAAACTTGCAACATAATTCGGACTAGACCTGACAGAAGAACAATAACAAAGGATCATGAAACTCAATGAACTAGATGAGATCATAAAATAAGTTATGGAACATACATCTCTAGTTCAACAACAAAGGAAAAAATGGCATGACAAATTCATTAAAAACAAAATCTTATAAAGGAGACTGGGCACTACTTTTGACTCTAATTTCAAAGACTTCAAAGAAAAATTTACTACTCATTGGCTTGGGCCGTATGAAATAGAATAAATCTTTGACAATGGAGCAGTAAGGATAAAGACAATAGATGAAGCAACAAATTCTTTTCTGGTTAATGTCCATAGATTAAAATTTTATCATAAGCCTATAAACAGAGAAGACTTTTTGAAAACAGTTTCAGAGGACAATGATATGGAAGTATTGGAAAAGCATAACAATATGCCTTCCCTACCTTCAGAAAAATAAAAAAACAAATGTTAAAAAATCATAAAAGAGCTTGGTCATGAAAACCCAGGAAACTGGCACAACACAAACTCGAATTCATATCGGAAAACCAATATGTTTGGCCAATATGAATTCTTTTTCATGTTTTTCTTTCCATTTCTTTTTACAGGATCACTCTCCAAAACTTAACAGACTTGAGGACAAGTCTGAAAATAAGCAAGGGGGGAAGATTCACAGTAAATCAACAAACCATGCAATGGTTTGATATTAAGCAGTTGTTCATCATAATGGACCTGAAATAAAACATCATCAACCAACATCAGAAGGTACTTGTCATCATTGAAATATATATAAGGGACCCAAATAAAATTAATGTCAAAGGGACCTGAAATACCATTGCAGAAGGGACCTGAAACATTATTTAAAAGATCACTGCAGAAGGGACCTGAATCAATATCAGATGCAAAAACATGAAACAACATTAAAAGGATTACAAAAGCAAATACAAGTGTCTACATTCCATCAACATCTATCTTTGAAGAATTATCATCATTCAAAAGAGTCAAGTATGAACGATCTAGCAAAGGTCATCATCAATGAACATTGAGCTATTATGCGAAAGAAGAAGTATTGTAGGTAAAAAGTGTATTCTTAAAACCTTTTATTTTTGAAACAATTTCTAGAATTGTTAGAACTTATTTAAATTGGATATGCATCCTATTACATTTATCATTCTATATTTATCCTACCTACATTTATCATCCTACATTTATCCTACCTATATTCCACTAACTTCATCCTATCCTCATCGTAATGCTATTAATATCCATTACCCTACCATACTATTGTGCTTTTACAACAACAACCCCCCCCCCCCCCGCCCCCCATTTCAATTTTTCCGTAATCTTATTCTTAAATACAAAATAGGAAATAGGGTCCCTTTAGTTGGTAAAAAAGAAATAAAACCTTTACATAGAAATAAATTGCTTTATTTCTTGCTTTGTAAATAAAAGTGCTTCAAAAACTCTTCAAAAAATTAAACATAACACTTCACATGCGCTTACAACCAAAAAACATTCAATCTAAATATTAATGAAGCGATGTGAAGTTATCACAAAAATCCTAATCATTGGGCTTCTTAAAACAATTCATTGACAAATATGCGATGCGATAAAGTGATCGGATATTGCCTATCGCATCACAGATTCCAAGTGATAGGTTTAATGGAACATTGAAACTTTGTGATGCAATATGATTCTAGCATCTCGCATATCGCCGAAAACCAAAAGAAGCCACACCTGAAAACTTGCAATGCAATATGATTCTCGCGTCTCGCATATCGCAATCCCAGCAGAAATAAGTGATAATCACCTTGAGGATGTACGATGCGATGTTAAAATATAATAAAGTAGTTTAATGATAATACAAAGAAAACATGATGTGGGTAGTTAAATAAAGATTTTCCCAACTCTATGTGCCAGGTCATCAATGATCGCAATCACAAAAATCTGAAAGACTCTTAGAACATGGCACTTACACCTACCGACTTGCGATGTGCGATGGCTCATAGAATATTTAAATAATACATATTGAAACCGCTCATCGCAAAATCGGGAGATTTACGGCACACATTCTAATTAGGCCTTAAGAAAATTGTGATGCGATCTATTTATTGAAATTTAAGTTTCACATCGTTTAATACATAAAGCATTAACAACAATAATGACTTCAATCCTTCAAGATTTTGTCTTTCATGTTAATATCCATTCATAATACGAAATCTTTCCACCAAATGCTCCTGCCTTGATTTTCGACTGTACTATTATCACCACTATCTATTCAATTATTAGCATTTCTAAAAGTTTTAGTTTATCGCTCTTCTCTGTTTCATATAATTGGAGTTTGATTATGGAAGTATGCAGCCAACTAAAATGACAAAGAAAGCCCGAAAGGTGAAAGCTTCCCCTACAGTAGTCGAAGGACCAAAAAAGGTTGTGTTGATCTCTAATGCGACATGCCAAGACTGTGGGAAAATTTCATGGGAAGGCATATATGATATGTTGGAAAAGGAAAAGCCAAAGGTGACTAAGGGGCATGCTACAGCTGACGGACCTGCAGAGTCAGAGAACACACTTGGAGATTTAGTCGACTCTTTTCTTCATAGAATAGCGGCCCGACCAAAGATTTTGCCATATAATGACATGGTAAAATGGGTAGTTGAGGGAATCAATACAATGGACAGGACGCTATTCACAGCTAGCGGAAGAATGTTCAGATCCTTCAAGCCTAAATACTTGAAGAAAATGTATCATTTTCCAGAGCCTCAGAAGTACTACAACAAATCATCCTTGAAGCTTTCTCCAAGGAAAATGAAATAGAGTTGGACCCCATCAAAAATTTGAGGCACTTCCCTAAAAATTTGAGGCACGAATTGTACGATATGTATTTTTTGGACTCTCTAGCGTCTCCATATTGTTATGCTGCCATAATGATGTGTAGATTATTTGGAAGCCCAAATTCTGCTAAACCTTCCATTGAAATGGTTCTGTTAATAGAAGCAACATTGAATTCTTTTGTGATGGATTGGGCTACTATCTTATCAGAAAAAATGATAGTCCAAATACTTGATTATAGGGGAAATAGGTTTGTGAGTGCCTACATAGTCGATATCCTTTGTTTCAATTCTGATTTCCCCATCATGGGATGGAAATGGATTGTTCAGGACCCAACCCTACCATATTTACCATAAATACCTGTGGCAGAAACAATATAAGAAGAATTTTTACAAAATTTGTCATGGCTTTATTTTACCCATTCATAAGGCCATTTTTAACAGACCAGCCCCTCGGCTGTCCAAGGAAGCTAGCATCAATTTAACTTCAATTGGCAGTTGTTTTGGGGAAGATATGTTTACATACATTAGGGTTTTCGGCAAAATTATCGACACACATGTCCTTCCCCTATATGTCTCGGATAAATTATTGGCTAGGGAAATAGCCTGCCAAACAATTGAAAAAGGGCTTACAAAAAATCTCAAAGATGCCAAGAAATAGTTATGGCCTGCCTTTCCGATTCGTTGCGGAATCTATTCATTACATGATTATAAGCACACCCAATATGAAGCCAAGAAAATAGGGGATTTGAACCTAGCGGTTATTCCCAAAAGGTAGTATGACCCGAACAAAATTGCTTATAATTTCACTACTCAATTAAAAGTTAAATAATTCATCCATGAGAAAGATGAGTTCGATGACTTCCTTAGATCAGCCAAGACATTCTCACAAGTACACCACCTGCCAAAGATTAAGCTGGAACTAGAGAAAATGGATCAATTCATCCAATACAGGATGCAAAGGCTTCAGACAGTGCCACTTGACCTATTGAATATAGAACCGATCATCCGGCAAACAACACAAAGCATAGAGCAGGAGAAAACTTCCAAGGCGGCCGAGACAAGCGAGAAGGCAATTGAGCAGTTGGACGCAGATGTTCACATTGATCTAATATTGATCAGAGAATGGGAATAGTTTGATCAACAAATTAAAGGTCAGAGTAATACCCAAATTGTTATCACACCAAAATCTCCCTTAGAACAATAGCCCATGATTCATGAGCCTGTGATTGATAGACCATTTGGCATGGACTCACCTCAAAAGGAAATCGAGGTAATCACTAAGTATCCTTCGTCAAATATTACACTCAGCATAAAAGAATTTCCACCGTTGGATATGTTTTATAGCCATAAACACAGGGCTGTAATCAAAAGGCAGCAGAAAAAGAGAAAGATAGATCGAGTATCAGTGACAATTCGTCAAAATGAATCCATGAATATCATTTGGAGAGACTCAAAATTGATCGCTCTGAGGACTTGACCAAATTATCTCAGTTTACAGGAGCATATACAACTGTCGTGATTGATAAAGTGACCAAAGTTAATCAATTGATCAAGGAAAAGGATCAAAGTATTAAACAACTTGAAGAACAACTAAGGGTGGAAAAAAAAAAAGATTGATCAGTAGGTGATTGAAAGATAGCAACACCTATCTCAAGAATTCGAGCAGCTGAAGCTGACACATCATGAAGTGATTAAATCTAAGGATGAGAAAATAAATCATTTACAACTCTCAATGGATCAATTTAAAGACAATCCCAAATTTGAAGAGTTTATAAAGGAAGCCTTAGAAATAAGTAATTTCTTGTCTCAACAGCTAACCTAACTGTACCAAAAGATATCTCTTATCCATCCACTATGTATCAAAATCAGCACACTCATAGATCAAGCAGTTAATTCTAGGTTGGAATTCGAAGATGCAGATGACAAAATTACAGATTATATCTCTTGGAAGAACACAGGAAAGGGAAGGGCTACTAAATCACCAATAATTGAAGAATCTCACAAAGAGATATTATTTGTAGAATTGGAGACACAACTGATGAAAGAAGAAAGAGCAACTTCCAGGGCTAGGGAAATGAGGAATAATATTATTAAACTTATAAATGATAACTTACACAACACCAATTTAATTTTTGAATGTTCCCTAGAAAATATTCCGAAGGCAAAAGTATTGGAGAAACAATGGAAGCAAGATGTGAATGCCCGAGAGGAGAAAATCAGAAAATTAAAAAGTCTCAATTGGGATGCACATTGGTTCTACTTGGTCAAACCGCATAGACAAAAAATGACAGTCAAATGTCTTGTTGATGCAGTCGAGTGCATGATTCCAGAACTCTCGGATGTGATGTACATAGGTCAATTGCATGCTAGGATGAGTCATCCACCGGAAATCCAAAATATGCTCAAGATATGTCAGTTAAAGCCATAGGAGGAATGATAGATGCGATGCATCTTTTTAGAGTTACTGCAATTCTATTTTTATCATGAAATCCCATATTTTGAGAGAGACTATTCCAACCACTTCAATATTTTATGAACAATTGGTTTTTATTTTTACTATAAAGACCCTTTCATGTCATTTTAGAAGGGGTCTTGAATTTGTATTAAAAATTGGATTGAAGAAGATAACACTTCTGTACTTTTTAATCTATTTTTGTAGAAAGAAAGGATCAAGGTTCAAACTTTTTTGTAAGGAGATTTCAAAAACACTTGCATTTCTGTATTGTTTTGGAGTTTTCAGAACAAGAAGAAAGAACCGGGCTATTACCTCAGTATCACGCTTCAAATACATATGGTACTTATATCAATGTCATTTTGTTTCATGTTATGCGATTTAACAGTTTTTTGATTCGATATTGTTGTATATGTGAATGTTCATTCAATTTTTCATTTATATCACTTTTAAATAATTCTGGAATTGATATCCTAAACATGTATACTGGCAATTACTGTTATCATGATATGCGATATGCTTTATATCACTGTTTGAAGTGATCATCTTTCATGCTTAACTTTCCATAGTCAAGTGATTGATCTTTATTGGCATTTGATTAACATAAGTCATTATAAATTGCATTTGATATTGGATTACCCGGGTTACACACACACACACACACACAACATATATATATATATATATATGTATGTATGTATGTATGTATGTATGTATGTATGTATGTATGTATGTATGTATGTATGTATGTATAAGTTTATAATTCCAACCATCTATCATCGTGTTACCTATCTAAACACCCACTCATCAAATCACACCTTTATTGGGAAGCTGGTACCATATTATCCAGTCGAAGCCACCATACCAAATGGAAAAGGAACTACATTAAGGACGGACCGGGTGATCATCCCCCAATGTTGTTGCCACAAATTTAGAGGCATCAACACATACATACTACATTAAAAATTTTATAATCCTATATTAACCCATATAAGTTTCTAACAATAATTCCATATACATTATCCTATAAGTATTTTTTTATCAAAGATTGAGGACTCAATATTTTTGCCATAAGAATTTTTGTTTTCCTACAAAACCACAAAGAGTTAGTGTCATTATAAGAAATTTGACTTTGAAATGACCTATCCTATGGTCATTTCAAAAACAAACTAAGAAATGAGCATATAAAAATGACAAAGACTAATGTATAAAAATCGAAATGCAAAACTATATGAAATGCAATATACAAAAGTGAAGAGGATGAAAATACATATTTATAATTGCACATACAAACAAAAGTGGGCATGCAAGTCATGAATGAAGGATGAAGACATATGTATCATTGCACATACAAACAAAAGTGGGCATGCAATGAAATGAATGTAGTCATGAACAAACGATGAACTTCACAAAACATGGGTAGTGCAACTATGCAAACATTATGGTGATAGGAAGGGAATGTAAAATTGTGAATGAAGAGTGTACGTGAAGGCAGGGGAATGTAGTCAAAATAGAGACACATGGGTAGCCATGGGTATGCTGATTGAAGTATGAGTTGGAGTGGTGAAATAGAGAAAACACATTCAAACAAACTATGTTTAATGCTATTGCCTTCATTCACCATTCTAACACAAATTGAGCCCTGTGTTAAGCCTTTCTTCCACCATCATAGCTAGACTTAATCTCAAAAAGAAGAGGAGAATGACGTGCACTCATATGCACGCATATAGCACCCTCATAGAAGAGGAAATAAGAAAGAAAAATGTAAACGTTGAAGAAAGGGTTGCATAGAACAGAGAAGAAGTTGCGTAAGAAATAGGTGAAGGGATTAGAGAAGTTTGTGGAGAAATAAGGGAGGAATGCATCAGTTTTAATGATAGAATTAAAGATGAGATCTCCTGTTTGCCAAGTCGACTGAGTTTACCAACAAACTCCCGAAATTCTGTAAAGAAACAAGGTAAGAAATCATTTACAGATTTCTATCAGTAGTTGAATGGATTTCAGGGATAGATAAGCTCGAGATAGTGTTTGAAATGTGTCATTTTATAAGGATTCAAACTTCAGTTATGAAATTGAAATCTTGTCACCATTAAAACCAACTTTTCCACCTATATAATGTGTAAATCCTCAGAGATATTGAAGAGGAGTTCTAATCAAAATGGCATTGTTAAACACAGGAACATGAGTTAATAACTCAGAGATATCTACAAAGTTTGCTTCCAAATTAGGTAATCGAGCTCGAATTATGAATTTCCTCATGTATGGTTGTATATGAAAAATAGAGTCTTATTTTTTTACATACAGAGTGAAAATTTTCCTACACACGGTGAGCAAAATTTTCATATATACAGTGAGATTTTATGTACACAGTGAGAAAAAAATTCCTACACACAGTGAGAATTTTTTCTATTTTCATATATACAATGAGAAAATTTGTCCCATTCTCATTTGAACGGTGAGAATTTTTAAAAACAAAGGGGATTTTCATAACAAAACTTTGGAAAATAGAGATTGGAGCACAAAGTTTAGAAGCAGTGAGACATTGTTAAGATGTTTTTGATATCTTTTTACACATTGGGCAATTTTTGAAGAACAATGGACTCCTTTTTGCAATAGAATAGAGGAAATTGAAAAGGATTCAAGCAAGATAATAATTTTTTCTTTTTTGTTTTCAGGACTTCACGATGTAAGCCTATTTCCATGATCCATCAATCAAAATTTTATGAACAAGACAAGACTATTTATTTATTATATATATATAATTTTGTTTATGATGAGGATGTTCACTATCCAATGACACATTAATTGGTGCACAGAACACATCGCAACCAGAACTAAGCCAAATGAATTCAAGATAGAGAATTGGGGGAAAGAAAGCATAAAAAACTGTATCAGGTACAATTGGTAGGGTTTATTCAAAAGTTTAATGGGCATAATAAAAAGATTACACAAGAACTCATAAATATTTATGAATAGGGACAAACAAAAGTGGGTGACCTCTCCATACCGCTAAGCCCGAAATTTCTTTCCCAAGCATTAGATCTTCCCTTAACAGGAGAATAATATCCTAAAGGCTTACATTTGAAAGAGAAAGGTTGGAAATTCTTCATAGAAAAGAAGAGAAAATGATCCTTTGATAGATCAAAAGGAATTCGAAGGGACTCGTTCAGGGAACCTTCATCTAAATTAGTTTTAATCCTTAAAAGATACTTCACTTGTGACAATAGGCACAACCTAGTTTATATTTACCACATTAGGCTATTGCAACACATAAAGGCAGAATCCAAGATTAATCTACCCTATTTCTTCTCAAAAATCTTGATCAAAATGATAAAGGGTGTTAAAAATAAAACTGAAGTGAAGGAAGAACATGTTTATGATCAAGGGCTCATTAAAATACTTGTAGAACATCAGGTGAGAAACAAGGTATTGATTTGGAAAGAATTTTGGTTCAGCATCATATTGAGGAGCAAACAACATAAGAGAAATTTGAACAAATGAATGTTACTAGAACCATAATGAACTCTCCTATGTATCCCAGGACCCAATCTAAGAAGAAACATGATAGTGGCATGGTTGAAAAAGAAATATCTTTCATATCTGTCCCTAGAAGGCCTAGGAAGAAAATGCAAGAAGATCAAGGTGAGAAAGATAAAGACCAAGAGGTAGAAATTGTTGAACCTCCAACAGTATCAAAGGAAGTTAATGAGATAATGCAAAGGATGGAAAGGGAAATTCAAGAAGAGCCTTTGGAAATTACTCTTACTTTGAGCATGCATGGACAGGAGATACATCATCACATTCATTTGCCAACGAAACTGTAAGAGAAGAAAAATAGTTGCAGCAAGAACAACACGTCAAAAAGATAGAAGAGTTGACAAGGGAGTTGGAAGTCAACAAGATTTTGGAAAGGCATTTGAAGAAAGAGAATAAGATGTATAAACAAAACAATAAAAGTCTCATCAAAGAAAATGAAAAACTAGACAAGAAAATTAACAAGCTTGCAACAAAGAACATCTTGATCTCTAAACAAGCGTACAGGTGGCTCAATGAAAAGAACACATGGAAATACAAATATGAGAGACATAAGGTGATGTCTACTATCTACAAGGAAGGGAAATATGAAGCTATTGATTGTCTTCTACAGGTTGCACAACAAGATGCTTCATGATCAGCGACAGTAGGTACATCAGCACTCAGAAGATCAAAGAGAAGAAAGTAAGCATGGGGACATGCTTGGAGATTGGCAAGGGGGAGATGTTGGTCCTCGATTTTGATCAATTTTGCTTATTAAAAATCCACCTAGTTTCCATCATATTCCACCTTACATCATCCATATATGCCCTTTTTTTACCTTATTATTCATATTCAGGTAAATAAATTATTTTTTTCAATTTTTAGATATTTTTGCAAAAAATTGGTTTTAAGCGTCTTTTTGGACAGAACTGGAAATTCCCGTAATAGCTCCGTTAAAATAATATGTGCAGGACGCCTGGTCTCAAGATGAATACATATTTGGAAAGCTTAGGAACCAAGGATTGATGAACAACTATTGGCTTAGTCAAAATGAGCTAATACAGGCCCGGTCAAAGTTGGTAAAACTTGACCTGTCACCGAGAAATCCCTATTTAAAAGGGGTAGTTTTAGGATTTTTTGGAAATTTTCCATATTTCTTGTAACTAATGGATGGATTCGAAGTAATGAAGTGGGATAACATTAATTATGGTTTTTTTAGACTTTTTAGCTTATATGGTTATCATATTCCCTATTTAAAGAGAGGCATTCATATTTAGAATTATGTAGGCAAACTTATTATTTTTGAAATAATTGAAGGCAAAACTTTTGCTTCATGATTTGTTTGTGTTTTCTGGAGTGAATGAGTTGTTGTAGCTGAGTATTTTAGCAGTGTACCAGCAAGGTTGGAGGGCTCCCATCCAAGCTAAGTACACTTTGTTGTACCATGTTTATATTTGTGCATATGCTAGTTTGATTTCCCATGTTTATTATATTCATTTGGTGTGAATATTTGTAGATATCATTAATGTGAATTTATTTTATGAAATGTGTTAAGTGAATATTGTTTCTTTTATTGATTAGATTGAATGTGGAAGGACAACCAGGTCTCTTTGAGAGAGCCTCTTCTCCGTGAGCTAGGACTAAGACCAAGATTCACTTCTATCAAGCTTTCTTAGATTAAGTTCTTATGCTTTCATTACATTCTTTCATGCTTACATAGATATTAGCAATGTCATTATATAATTGTTGAGGGAGGATAACAAGGTCTCTTTGAGAGAGCCTCTTCCTTGTTTTTTTAAAAGAGCCTAATTTCATTGACTAATAATGCATGCTTTTATGGAATAGACTTAGATAGTTTTGCTAAAGTTGTGAGAAGTAATTTCTAATATGTATTTCCATTCTTAGTTATGTTGAATGATTTATATTTGTAATATGCACTTTTGTTCTCATAACTACTTCCTATGTTAGTTTTTATCCAAAAATCCATAAATTGTGGTTTGCTTTTTAGATTACCAACCTGGATTGATAGTAAAATACATGTCTTAATTTACACAATAAAATGAGTTGACATTTTTGGCATCGTTGCTGGGGAAGCATATTTTGGATATAACTAATTAGAAAGATTATCTATAAAAAAAAAAAACCCGACCAACATAGATAGGATTTTGCAATATTATCATTTATGCCTAGATATAGAGATGAAAAGGGTAGATACGTAAAATAAGAGCCCCCAACTACTAAACCATTGGTATAAGTAGGTCTTCCTTCAAACAAACTGAAATAGATAGGATTTTGCACTATTGTCATTTATGCCTAGATATAGAGATGAAACGGGTAGATATGTAAAATAAGAGCCCCCAACTACTAAACCATTGGTATAAGTAGGTCTTCCTTCATTTGAATTAACTACACCAATTGTTAGAAAACCAACTTTGGAAGGGTTAGAGGAAAAACAATGTTCAGGACAAAGGTTAACTCTTGTTGAAAGTCAAAGTTTGTTGGCCTATGAAGTGAAAAGAAGACAAAAACAAACCGAAATACCTTCCAAAATAAAATAAAAAAATTAATTCCAATTGATCAACATATTCTTAAACAAATAGATCAACCTATCTTTCAAAACATAGAACAAGTTGAATCTCAAATTGCTATTGAAATAGTTGAAACCATTAAAAAAAATATGGCAGTAGAAAGGCAAGGATCTACCATCCTCACTCCTGAACAAAGGTTATAATATGAAAAGCAACAAAGAGGATGGCAAAGAAGAATAGAAGAAGAGACAAGAAGAGAAGAAAAAAGGAAAAGAGAGGAAGATCTCAAAAGAGAATATGATCATACAAGAAGAAAAGATGAATAAAATGATGAAGAAGCTACTTTCGAATTTCCAATTATAGATACTAGAGAAAATCTAGGAGAAGAAGTAAAAATGAAGAATATTCCACCTTCAACTTTACCAAATTTATATGGAATATTTGTTGAATATCCTAATTCATTGATGTTTAAATTTGATATCTTAGGTAGAACTTATGGCTACAGCGATGATACACATAAACTTCATCTTTTTCCTTCTACTCTTAAAGCAGCTACATTAAAATGCTTTATGGGATTACGAGAACACTCTATTACTTCTTGGGACGAAATGAAGAAAATTTTTCTTAAGAAATATCAACCTATTGCAGGCCTAGAGATTCAAAAGAAGATATTTTTAGAATGTCTCAATAGGAAGATGGGAGTTTGGAGGAATATTTGGAATGATTCCTTTACAACCTGCAAAAATCCAAACAACATTCTCTAAATCCTTATACAATTAGAACATTTTTTCTTAAAGGAATAAGAGATGAATATCTTGATATTATTAATGTAATGGGTAAAGGATATATTTCATATATACCATTTGATGAAATATTTCAACTATGTCAAAAGTACTCTAGAGGTAGATCCAAAACAGGAAAAAGAGATGTAACTTCTAAAGCTTCCAAATCTGCGGTAGGAGGAGTGACAAGAGCAGAAATATGGACTTTGATAGAAAAATTAAAAACAAATCTTTTGAGTACCTTAGGAACACAAGTTGATGTATTAGAAAAAAAAGAAATAACAAGAAGAAGAACAAACAATGTCAATCTTTTGTCCTAAGTGTAGGAAGAAGCATCTTTTACGAGAATGTCCTTTGGATAATATACAATTTGTGGACTATGTATAGAAAATCATGTTATAGATGATTGTCCAATATTAAAAGAGTTGCAAGCAAGTCAAATGAAGAAACTCGAGGATTTTATTATATGACACCAAGAAGAGCTTGGCAACCACGTTTGCATGTACATCTCAAAATTTTCCTCGACAAATTCCCCAAAATTTTCAATATCAGAATTCATGGAATACTCCTATGCCACGGCAGGTTTGGCCTCCTCAACAAAACCAAAACCAACCTTTAGAAAGTTGGTGAGGATATGCTTATGGAGCCCAACCTCCTCAACAATATCAATCTTATCCATCATATCAACAACCATATCCTTAACAATCATTTCCATATCAACAATTCTAGCAATCCACTCAATCAAATTCATTTACACAATAATCAATGCATGTACTAACTCAACCTCAGTAGCGTAGCTACCTTCTAATTAACCACCACCTAGACCAACTCAATTACTAGCCCACCCAGTAGAAAATCCAAGTAATAGAGTGGAAAAGCAAACATATAATATGGAAGAAACAAAATTATTTCCTACATATTCTATTCTTCCTACACAAGATGTCCACTTAAGGTCTAGGAAAGTATTACACAAAGATTCTCTACCAATCATTGAAGAGCAAACTGAACAAGGAGAACAATCTGAAAAATCTCATCCAGGAAATCGAATTCAAAAAAGGAAAATCTATTATGACTCAAAAACCACCTTATCCAGAGAGGTTGGTAGAGCATAAAATCAAAAGTCCAATTTCTTTACTTGAATTTGATATTGAAGAATAATTACAGAATGCTTATGTTAAAATTAGTTTTTTGCAAGCTATTAAGGAAATTCCAATTTATAGAAAAACAATAAAGGAATTATGCATTAACCAAACCGGCAGAAAGAAAAGAGATCCACCCACAATTCAAGTCATTGGCAAATTAGCTAGTCTCATGTCTATGAAATCAAAAATTGAAAAATATATTGATCCAAGGATGCCTATGGTTACCATTTCAATCAATAATTTTGTAGTTCCTAAAATTTTAATTGACCTTGGGGCTACTATAAATGTCATGACAACAGAAACAATGAAGTATTTAAAATTGCCAAACATCTGACCTACTACTATAGTTTTAGAACTAGCAAATAGATCTAAGGTTGTACCGGAAGGAATATTTGAGGACATCATTGTTTCTTTAGATTCATGGGAATATCCTATAGACTCTTTCATCTTGCAACCAAAAACAAATTTAGGAGGCCATCCTTTAATTCTTGGCAGACCATGGTTAGCCACAGTAGATGCCTTCATTAAATGCAGATCAGGAAGCATGATCATATCACATGGAGATGAAAGGAAACCTATTACACTCTCTCCTCTTTCTCAATATCCTTCTATACTATCATGGCTTGATGATGAACAAGAAAACACTCAGCCTATTTTAAACATTAGTCAAGCCTTTAATTTTAGAGAAGAGGAAGAAGATGAGGATTTAATAGATCTTTTTATCTCAGAACCTAATATTTCTAAACAGCTAAGAATAACACAATATAAAGCTAAAATTATCTTTTAAATCAATGTTTTCAGGGAAATTGTACTATTCAATCATTGCATCATTCATTTGAAAGCATTTTTCCTATCAAATCAATAACCAATTCTCAAATAAAAACTATTGAAATCAATCTGGGAAAGAATCTAAATATTGGTAATAATCTACAATCATCACAAGAACAACAGGCAATTGAAATATTACAGAAAGATTCAAAATCTTTTGCCTAGGACTATACAAGCATACAAGGAATTCATCCAAAGAAATGTATTCACCATATCTATATTAATGATCATACCAAACCAGTGAGACAACCAAAAAGAAGAATGAATCCTATGATGAAAGAAATAGTGAAAGAGGAACTATAAAAATTGTTACAAGTTCATCTATCCTCTTTCAGATATTCAATGGATTTCACCCTTAGTTGTGGTTCCAAAGAAAAATGGCAAATGGAGAATATGTGTAGACCATAGGGAACTGAACAAGGCAACATTAAAAGATCACTTCCCATTACCATTCATTGACCAAGTACTGTATCCATCAGTTGGAAAGAAATTCTTTTCTTTTCTTGATGCTTTTAGTGGATACAACTAGATAAAGATAGCATTAGAGGACTAGGATCAAACCACATTTACTTGTCCATGGGGAACATATGCATACAATGTTTTTCCCTTTTGGTTATGTAATGCACCTACTACTTTTCAAAGAGCAGTTCTTGTAATATTTGTTGATCTAATCCATGAATGTGTAGAGGTTTACATGGATGATTTTATTGTATATGGAGATACATTTGATGATTGTTTGAATAATCTTGAAAAAGTTTTAAAAATATGCTTAGAGACAAAACTATCCCTCAGCAATGAGAAATGTTTTATGATATTAATTGAAGGAATAGTGTTGGGACACCACATTTCTTCTTCTGGAATCAAGGTAGACCTGACAAAGATACAAGTTATTGTAAACTTAAAGCCACCAAAGACACAAATAGAAGTAAAAAGTTTCTTGGGATATGCAAGTTACTAAAGAATATTTATTGAAAACTTCAATAAGATAGGTTTACCCTTGTTTAAACTACTTTCAAAATACATTGAGTTTCAATGGGCTACAAATTGTCAAAATGCATTCAAAATATTAAAAAAAAAATTGTTTATAGCACCCATTCTCAGAGGACCAATTGGTCACCTACCATTCCATATATTTACTAATGCATCAGAAACAACAATAGGAGCATCTCTAGGAAAAAAACAAAATTATTTTAACTATGCCATCTATTTCATAAGCAAAAATTTAACTCCGACATAATTAAACTCGATAGTCATAGAAAAAGAAATGCTAGTCGTTGTCCATGCAGTTAATAAATTCACACATTATATAACAGGCTATCAAGTATTTGTCCATATAGATCATTTAGCCATTAAATATCTAATGAAAAAAATAATTACTTATGGTAGAATTACTATATGGATGTTATTAATGCAAGAATTTAATATCATTATTTTATATTGACTAGGAAGAGAAAACCAAGTAGCGGACTTTCTATCAAGACATCATTCTACTGATGATCTTATACCTGTGTTAGATAACTTCTCTGATGAGCATCTATTTGATATAACAAGTAAGACCCCATGGTTTGCAGATATAAAAAATTATATATCATCTGGAATATTACCATCACATTTCACAGGTAAGTAGAAAAAGCAAATAATTAGAGACAATGCAAGATACACTTGGATTAATGGAGATATCTTCTATATAAAACCTGATCTTATAATTAGGAAATGTATAGGAGAAGATGATATCATTGATATTTTAAAAGCATGTCATGACAAACCATGTGGTGGTCATTTTGTAGAGAAGAGGACAACATACAAGGTCTTATCAAGGATACTATTGGTCGTCGCTATTCAAGGATTCAAAGACTTATGCTAAAATATGTGATAGTTGCAAAAGAATATGTAGACCTGTACTTTCAGATGAAATGCCACTGAAGCTGCAAGTACTGATAGAGCCATTTGAACAATGGGCTCTTGACTTTGTGGGTCCTATCAGCCCACCATCAAATGGTAAGAAGTACACCTTAGTATGCACTGATTATGTAACAAAATGGGTAGAGGCTAAAGCATTGAACACAGCAACAAAAACTGCAGTAGTTACTTTTCTTTACCAAGAAATATTTGCAATATATTGAGTGCTAAGGCAGATTGTCACAGATCAAGGTACACAATTCACCTCCAAGCTTGTTCGAGACCTAACACAGAAATACAAGATTAAGCATAGAAAATCAACTCCATACCACCCATAGGAAAATGGACAAGTTGAATCAACAAACAAATTACTGAAGAATATTATGAGAAAGACAGTGAACATTCATAGAAAAGACTGGTCAGAGAAGTTGAATGAAGCACTATGGGCTTATAAGATAACATGGAAAAACACTACTGGATTTAGCCCCTATCAGCTTGTTTATGGAAAAGAAGTCTTGTTACTAATTGAATTTGAGATTCCTACATATAAATTTGCAGCAGAATTGGGACTAGACCTAACATAAGCACAACAATAGAGGATAATGCAACTCAATGAACTATAAGAGATTAGAAAACAAGCTATGGAACATAAATCTATAGTTCAATAGCAGAGGAAAAAATGGCATGACAAATTCATTAAAAACAAAATCTTTCATAAAGGAAACTAGGCACTACTTTTTTACTCTAATTTCAAAGATTTCAAAGCAAAATTTGCTACTCATTGGCTCAAGCCATATGAAATAGAATAAATCTTTGACAATGGAGCAGTAAGGATAAAGATAATAGATGAAGCAACAATTTATTTTCTGCTTAATGGCCATAGATTAAAAGTTTATCATAAGCCTATAAATAGAGAAAACATTTTGAAAATAGTTTCGTAGGAAAATGATATGGTATTGGAAAAGCATAGCAATATCCTTTCCCTACCTCCAGAAAAATAAAAAATAAAAATAAATGTTGAAAAATAATAAAAGAGTTTGGTTGTGAAAACCCAAGAAACTAACACAACACAAACTTGAATTTATATCGAAAAACCAACATGTTTGGCCAATATGAACCCTTTTTCATTTTTTTCTTTCCATTTGTGTTTTTATAGGATCACTCTCCAAAACTTAACAGACTTGAGGACAAGTCTGAAAATAGGAAACGGGGGAAGATTCACAATAAATCAACAAATCATGCAATGGTTTGATATTAAGCAATTGTTCATCAAAAGGGACCTGAAATAAAACATCATCAACCAACATCAGAAGGGACCTTTCATCATTGAAATATATAGAAGGGACATGAACCAAATTAATGTAAAAGGGACCTGAAACATTATTTAAAAGATCATTGCAGAAGGGACCTAAACAACATGAAAATTCATTAGAAGGGACTTGAATCAATACCAGATGAAAAAAACATGAAACAAAATTAAAAGGATTACAAAAGCATAAACAAGTGTCTACATTCCATTAGCATCTATCTTTGAATAATTATCATCATTCAAAAGAGTCAAGTATGAATGAGCTAACAAAGGTCATCATCAATAAACATTGAGCAATTATGCAAAAGAAGTACTATAAGTAAAAAGTGTATTCTTAAAACATTGATTTTTCAAAAAATTTCTAGAATTGTTAGAACTTATTTAGCTTGGATATGCATCCTATTACATTTATCGTTCTACATTTATCCTAATTGCGTTTATCATTTATCCTACGTATATTCCACTAGCTTCATCCTACCCTCACGATAATAGTATTTATATCCATTACCCTACCATACATACTACATTAAAAATTTCATAATCCTATATTAACCCATATAAGTTTCGTACAATAATTCCATATACATTATCCTATAAGCATTTTTTATCAATGATTGAGGACTTAATATTTTTTCCATAAGAATTTTTGTTTGCCTACAAAACCACAAAGAGTTAGTGTCATTATAAGAAATTTGACTTTGAAATGACCTATCCTATGGTCATTTCAAAAACAAATTAAGAAATGAGCATATAAAAATGACAAAGACTAATTTATAAAAATCGAAATGCAAAACTATATGAAATGCAATATACAAAAGCAGAGAGGGTGAAAAGACATATGTATAATTGCACGTACAAACAAAAATGGGCATGCAACGAAATGAATGAATTCATGAATGAAGGATGAATACATGTGTATCATTCCACATACAAACAAAAGTGGGCATGCAACGAAATGAATCCAATCATGAACAAACGATGAACTTCACAAAACATGGGTAGTGAAACTATGCAAACATTATGGTGGTAAGACAGACATGTAAATTCGTGAATGAAGAGTGTACATGAAGGCGGAGGAACGCATTCAAAATAGGGACACATGGGCAACCATGGGTACACAGGTCAAAGTATGAGTTGGATTGGTGAAACGATCAAAATGCATTCAAACAAACTCTATGTAATGTTATTTCCTTCATTCACCATTCTAATGCAAAACGAGCCCTTTGTTAAGCCTTTCTTCTAGCATCACAACTAGACTTAAGCTCAGAAAGAAGAGGAGAAAGTTGTGCACACATATAGGACCCTCGTAGAAGGAGTAAATAAGCAAGGAAAACATAAGCGTTGAAGAAAGAATCGCATAGAACAGAGAAGACTAAACATAGAAGAAACCGCATAAGAAATAGGCAAAGGGATCAGAGAAGTTTGTGGAGAAATAAGGGAGGAATGCATCGGTTTTAACAAGAGAATTAACGCCAAGATCTCCTATTTTCCAAATCGACCGAGTTTACCAGCAAACTCCCAAAATTCCACAAAGAAACATGGTAAGAAATCATTTCCATATTTCTATCAGTAGTTGAATGGATTTCAGTGATAGATAAGCTTGAGATAGTGTTTGAAATGTTTCATTTTATAAGGAGTCAAAGTTGAGTTATGAAACTGAAATCTTGCCACTATTAAAACTAACTTTTCCACCTATTTAATGCGTAAATCCTCAGAGATGTTGAAGAGGAGATATAATCAAAATGGCATTGTTAAAGACATGAACACGAGTTTTTTTTTTGTGTAAGTAAGCATTTGTATTAAGATACAAAAAATAAATACAGAAGACTGCCCAAGCAGACAAGAGCCCGAGGCAAAGCTGAGAACATAACATCTTGACCAAAAGACCTCCTACAGAACCCCAAAGAAACAGGGCAGTCGGTAAGGATGAACAATCCACGTCGGCTCTGAGGAGTAGACCAGAAGAGAGCAGCGCTACACATGAAGCGAAACAGAGAGGCTGGGAGGCAAGAGCAAAACAGGGGAATCATCCAGCTTGAGAAGAGTCCTCTGTTCGGCCCTTTTTACCTTTCTTCTTACCAACTTTGATCCATCCCAATTGATCCTGAATGGATGGCAAAACCAGACTGCGCTGGGCGAAAGGGGAGATCTCCTTGTCTGAGTCCGAAGGAGAGGTCTCAAGAGAACGTTTCTGCGAGAGTGCAGGGGCGGAAGACTCCTCAAGGCCCATAGGGGGCAGGTTTTGAGCTAACGAAGCATCCATCTCGTCCTCATTCCCTTCCTCTTCATCAGAACTGGAACTGAATTCTTCCATGGGGGGAGGGTCACAAGGCTTCCAACTCTTGGATTTCGGCTTAGGAGCTGCCTTCTTCTTATGGGCAGGAATCGCTGGACACGATCTGTGAAGGTGCCCTGTGAGATGGCAATTTCTGCAGTGGAACGCTGTGTTCTTGTAATCTAGGGTCTGAGTCCAGTGGAAGTCTCCGATTTTCAGAATGATCTGATCTGGTAATCCTTTGCTGATGTCTATTTCTGCACAGATTCTGGCGAAGGTGTAGAGACCCTTTTCCCCTCTAGAAGTGTCTGTAGCTAGATGGCGTCCTAGAGAGTTGCCAATTCCTTCGAGCACCGCAAAATGCCATAAATGAGCCGGGAGATTGGGCAGTCTGACCCAAATCGGAAGCTTGGTAATAACTGCTGTTGAAGGGTCAAAATCTGGGAACCAAGGGGTTAAGAAGAGACCCGCCGAATCCCAAAACCAGGGGCCCTCAGTTAATGCTTTCTGGTAATCCTCACTGTCACCGAAGACTACAATGAAAAAGCCTTTGGAGCAGAACATAATCTTGCAATTGCTGGTCCAGTTGGAATGAACCCATTTGTAGAGATCTTCTGTGTGAGGCCAGAGCCCATTGAACCTGCAAATAATGCCTAATTCGGCAAACAGTTGGAACTGCCTGTCCATCTTTGATTTCTCTATTTCTATAGAGGGGGTTTCCTCCAGCCTGTCCACCAAGAAAGGTTTTGGAGCCTGAGCTGGTAAGGCAGAGTTCTTCGTTTTCTGGGCATGGACAGCGTCTCTGTAAGAGAACGCTGCTGCTGAAGATGACTGTCCTGGCGCTCCCCCTCTCAAGCGGAGGGAGATAGTGATGGAAGCATTTCTTTGAATGTTGTAAAAAGAAAGGGGTAAGAGATCTGCAAGCTGTTTACCTTCGAAGAGGAGCCGTTGAGACGCTGGAGGGATCCCTGTCCTGGGGAACAGCTCTTGCTTGAGGTCTTGAACAAGCTCAGAGGAGCTTACCCATTGAAGCAAAGAATTGCTTGAGAGGAGCGCTATTATGATCTGGAAGGACTCTGATTGCTTTGGCCTCTGCAGTTCGCTGCAAGACTGAGGCGAGGGAGCTCTAGAACAAGCACAGCCTGCCTGGGGTTCAAGCTCTGCCTATTCTTGAATAACCTGCGCTGGGGAAAGCTTCTGAATCTGTCATTCTTTACCAGACTGAGGCGAGTCTCTTTGTTGCGTTTCGTCAAACATTTGCCACACATCCTCCCTGCGTAGGCTTACTTCAGGTATTTTGAGACGCGGAATTTCTGGATGCATTAACAGGCTTCCAATCTGAGTGGGAAACTCGGAAAAGAAACGAAACGAAGGAAAAGGAACAAATAGCGTAGCCCAGCTCCCCGCCCTCAGAAGGAGCCATGGAAGAGGGGCCAAACAAGGGGGAAACCGTGTTAGTGAGAAGGAAGAAAAGCCTTCAGGCAGAGGGGGCTCTGTCTGAGATGCTAACAGGTAGCTGAAACTGCACAAGGCAACGCTCGAATCTCTGCTGGAAACCAGGCGAGAGGATACATGGGAGAAATCGGAAACGGGGAGGGCGCCGGAATGGATGCCAGCCACTACGCCAACCGAGCCATTCTGGAAAAAAAAACCGTGCAACAGACCCAAATCGGGCCAGCCAACCTTAAGGTCAGGACAAAGGAGGGGAGGCGCCACGGAGATGCATCGAGCACCGGCTGCGTCGGACAAACTGGACCTGCAACAAAACCTAAATGCCGCCATTCTTCCTCTTAGAACAATCCGAAAAATTTCTCAATCGACATGAACACGAGTTAATAACTCAGAGATATCTACAAACTTTGCTTCCAGATCAGGTAATTGAGCTCGAATTACAAATTTCCTCATGTAGGGATGTATATGAAAAACAAAGTCTTATTTTTTTACATATACAATGAAAAATTTCATACACACAGTGAGAATTTTTTTTCATATATACAATGAGATTTTATATACACAGTGAGCAAAATTTTCCTACAACAGTGAGAATTTTTCTATTTTCATATATACAGTGAGCAAATTTGTCCCATTTTCATATGCACAGTGAGAAGTTTTAAAAACGGAAGGGATTTTCATAACAAAAATTTGGAAAATAGATATTGGAGCATGGAGTTTAGAAGTAGTGAGACATTTTAAAGATGTTTTTGATATCTTTTTACACAATGGGAAATTTTTAGAGAACAATGGACACCATTTTATAGTAGAATAGAGGAAATTAAAAAGGATTCAAGCAAGAGTATCATTTCATTTTTTTTTCAAGGAACTTTAGAGATCAGGTAAGCCTGTTTGCCATGATCCATAAATCAAAATTGCATGAATAAGAAAGCAAAGATATATATATATTATAATATATATATATATATTATATATATATATATATAATATATATATATATAATATAATAATTTTGTTATAATGAGGATGTTAATTGTCCAAGGGTACATTAATTGGTACACAGAATACATGGCAACTAGAACTGAGCCAAATGAATTCAAGATAGAGAATTGGGGGAAAGAAAGCATAGAAAAGTTGTATCGGCTAGGATTGATAGGGTTTGTTCGAAAGTTTAATGGGCATAATAAGAATATTATACAAAAATTCATAAATCATTATGAACAGGGACAAACAAAAGTGGGTGACCTCTCTATAACACTAAACCCAAAATTTCTTTCCCAAGCTCTAGATATTCCCTTAACAGGATAAGAATACCATAAAGGCTTACAGTTCAAAGAGAAAGGTTGGACATTCTTCTTAGAAAAGGAGAGAAAATGATACTTTGATGGATCAAAAGGCATTCAAAGGTACTGGTTCAAGGAACCTTCATCTGAATTAGTTTTAATCCTTAAAAGATACTTCACTTGTGACAGTATGCACAACCTAGTTTATCTTTACCACATTAGGCTACTGCAACACATAAAGGGAGAACCCAAGATTAATCTACCCTATTTATTCTCAAAAAGCTTGATCAAAATGATAAAGAGTGTTAAAGATAAAATTGAAGTGAAAGAATCACATGCTTATGATCAATGGCTCATTAAAATACTTGTAGAACATCACATGAGAAGAAAGAGATTGATTTGGAAAGAATTTTTGGTTTAGCATCATATTGAGGAGCAAACAACAGAAGAGAAATTTTAACAAATGCATGTTACTAGAAGCATAATGAACTCTCCTATGTATCCTAGGACCCGATCTAAGAAGAAACAGGATAGTGACATGGTTGAAAAAGAAATATCTTTCATATTTGTTCCTAGAAGGCCTAGGAAGAAAATGCAAGAAGAGAAGTGAGAAATAAAAAGACCAAGAGGTAGAAATTGTTGAACCTCCAACAGTATCAAAATAAGTTAATGAGATATTGCAAAGGATGGAAAGGGAAATTCAATAAGAGCCTTTAGAAGAGGACTCTTACATTGAGCATGCATGGATAGGAGATACATCATCACATTCATTTGCCAAAGGAAAATGTAAGATAAGAAAAAGAGCTACAACAAGAAGAACACCTGAAAAAGATAGAAGAGTTGACAAGGGAGTTGGAAGTCAACTAGATTTTGGAAAGGCATTTGAAGAAAGAGAATAAGACGTATAAACAAATAAAAAAAAATTTCATCAAAGAAAATGAAAAATTGAACAAGAAAATTAATAAGATTGAAACAAAGACCAACTTGATCTCTAAACATTCTTACAGATGGCTCAATGAAAAGAACACATGGAAATACAAATATGAGAGACAGAAGGTGATGGCTACTATCTACAAGGAAGGGAAATATGAAGGTATTGATTGTCTTATATAGGAAGCACAACAAGAGGCTTCAATATCAGGGGCAGTAGGTACATCAGCACTTATAATATCAAAGAGAAGAAAGAAATCACCAGGACATGCTTGAAGATCAGCAAGGGGGAGATGTTGGTCCTTGATTTTGATCAATTTTGCTTATTAAAAATCCATTTAACTTCCATCATATTCCACATTACATCATCCATATATGCCTTATTTTGACCTTATTATGCATATTTAGGTAAATAAACTATGTTTTTTCAATTTTTAGATATTTTTGCAAAAAATTGGTTTTGAGAGTTTTTTTGGACAGAACTTGAAATTCCCATAATAGCTCTGTTAAAGTAATATATGCAGGACACCTGGGCTTGAGATGAATACATATTTGGAAAGATATGGAACCAGGTAAGGATGAACAACTATTGGCTTGGTCAAAATGAGATAATACAGGCCCGATCAAAGCTGGTCAAACTTGACCTGTCACCCAGAAATCCCTATTTAAAAGGGGCGGTTTTAGGATTTTTTGGAAAATTTCCAAATTTCTTGTAACTAATGGATGGCTTCAGCCTAATGAAGTGGGATAACATTAATTATGGTTGTTTCATACTTTTTAGCTTATATGGTTTTCATTTTGCCTATTTAAAGATAGGCATTCATAGTTAGAATTATGTAGACAAACTTATTATTTTTTAGACAATTGAAGGCAAAACTTTTTCTTCATGATTTCTTTGTGTTTTCTAGAGTGAATGAGTTTCTATAGGAGAGTATTTTAGTGGTGTACCAGCAAGATTGGAGGGCCCCCATCCAAGCTAAGTACACTTTGTTGTATCATGTTTATATTTGTGCATATGCTAGTTTGATTTCCCATGTTTATGATATCCATTTGGTGTGAATATTTCTAGATATCTTTAATGTGAATTTATTTTATGAAATGTGTTAAGTGAGTATTTCTCCTTTTAGTGATTAGCTTGAATGTGGAAGGACAACCAGGTCTCTTTGAGAGAGCCTCTTCTCTGTGAGCTAAAACTAAGAGTAAACAAGATTCACTTCTTTCAAGAGTTCTTAGATTAAGTTCTTATGCTTTCATTACATTCTTTCATGCTTACTTAGATATTGGTAATGTCATTATAGATTGTTGAGGAGGACAACTAGGTCTTTTTGAGAGAGCCTCCTCATTGTTTTTCTAAAATAGCCTAATTTCATTGACCAATAATGCATGCTTTTATGGAATAGACTTAGATAGTTTTGCTTAATTTGTGAGGAGTGATTTATACTTATAATGTGCATTTCCATTCTTAGTTATGTAGAATGATTTACATTTGTAACATGCTCTTCTATTCTCATAACTACTTCATATATTAGTTTTTATCCAAAAATCCATAAATTGCGGTTTGCTTCTAAGATTACCAACTTGGATTAATAATAAAATACATGTCTTAATTTACACAATAAATGGAACTGACAT